>VXAZ01004470.1:23670-61639 GCA_013399875.1 Gymnorhina tibicen
CACTGCGCGGCCCGGCCCGGCCCGGCTCGGCTTGGCCCGGCTCAGCACGGTCCAACACTGTGCAGCCCGACACAGCCCGGCCCGGCCCGGCTCAGCACGGTCCAACACTGCGTGGCCCGGCCCGGCCCGGCCTGGCTCGGCGCGGCCCGGCTCAGCACGGTCCAACACCGTGCAGCCTGACACGGCCCGGCCTGGTCCGGTCCGGCCCGGCCCGGCACTGCACGGCTGCCGGGAGTGCTGTGGGGTCAGGCTCACCTTCCCATGTTCCGTTGGTGTATGTTTTTTTAGTAATTGGCCAATACGGTGTTTATCCTGATAATGTTTTCAGTTATAGTGAGGCGTTTTCAGGCCGTGTTCCTGGAAATGAAACGCTGAATGGGTCGATAAGGTTTGCACATGTGCTTCATGCATGCATCATCAGGAGATCAATATGATTGCGCTGGTATGGAGATTTGTATCACACCTGTTCGCTGACATCACATAGAAACAGCTGCTGTTTCTTTCATTGTTTTCCTTTTTTTTTTTCTTTTTTTAAATGCCAGATATTGGGTTTGGGAGTAAGAACATGTCAGGGATATATTATGTAATCAGAAGTGCTTTCTTCTTTCTCGCTGTGTGTGCCACTCTTTATGAATCCCGCACCTCTTTCTGCTTTGCCAACAATCACATTTAAATTACCAAAAAAACAATAGGGTCAATCTGTAACTGAATTGTCAGGCAGCACAAGAAAAGAGTGTTGTTTTCAGTCTGACAGGTTTCAAAACTTCTTTCTACCAAGATATGTATGCATTTTAATATAGGCTTTTGGATGTGAATCCAATTTTTGCAGCTGGCCCTGATCTTGGAATAATAGGCCCTTTAGAAAAACCCTTATATACTAACATCTCAGACTTTCAGAAAGTTCAGATTTGGCTCTCAATTTACATATTTCTGTGTCCTACTTCTAATATAGCTATAGCTACAGCAAACTCCATGATCCAAAATATTAAGTGGCTGGCCTCTGAGGAAAATAGCCAAAAAATACTGAGAAGGAGGAAAAATAATCTGCAAGTTACCTTGTTGACATGTGCTATTAACATACACACACACATCTATATAGAAACACACATACATACATATATTCCACATATACATGGAATATTTACTTTGTGATAAGTCAGTATTCTCTGTACTAGTATAACTGAGTGCCTTTTATACCTTTCCCCTCTGTGTTGCCTCTTAACAGAAGAGTAGTTGCTTGTTTCAGGAGTGGAGCAGCTCACAACCCCCTCTTTGATAAGCAACATGTCTGCAATAAAGTTTTTTGAGGTTTTGGATGGGACTTCAGGCCAAAACTGATTACTTGGAAGCGATCTGGTTTTCAATCAAGTGAAAATGGGAAGGCCTATCCTGGCAATTCAACATTCAAGGGAGCAGAAAAAGACTCGGACACCCTCCTGTGGTCCTGGATGTATGCATGCATCATCCCATGCAGTTTCTTACACAACTGGCCTCTCCCACAGAGCAAGTACTCAAATAAAGGTAGAACATCCTTTTCTGGTAGGTAGGAGAGCAGACTTGCTTTGTTCCCATCTAATTGCACCGATTATCACAAAAAGAAGGGCCTGTTTCTGGAGAACTGCAGTTTTATGTAGGCTCCCCTCATTTGCATCTCAGATTTAAGGACTCTCCTGAGTACCATTGCATTGTTCCATTTGGAAAGCTTTCCCTCCATTTTTTTTTTAAGTATAGGAGAACACAGTCCTTCAAACAACATTTTCTGCAGAAATTTCACGTGCTGTTTCTCAGCAAAAAGTAGCACAAAAATTAAATTAGAAAAGTTAATTTCTTGATTTAACCAAGACTTTTTGTGAAAAACAAGCAAACCAGTTCCTGATAAAACTAACCTCTAAAATATGTGAACTGAATTCTAATATCAGGCACTGGATATGTGTGCTATTACACCGAAATTATTCCTACACATCAGCGAGACTATTAAACATAGAACTTGCATTGCATGCTATTGGGGAGTGTTGTGCTTATTGGATGAATACAGGTATGTTGAACAGTTGTTTTTTCTTTTTTGTTAAGTTGAACTAAGAGGTTATGTCTATTTTCAGGTGGTGGGCAATGGACTGGATAAAGAGGCAGTAGGGACCTTACCTAAGAAATAACCCTGGCACAACTGTTCATTCTGGTTCATATTGCAGAAAGGTCACATGGACAGGTGTCATTCATGTTTTAGGTCAGATAAAATTGACATATATGTGATATGAGCCAAACTGACCCCCTTCCTTACCTTTTTCTGGTGGTTCAGGAAGTAATAACGGAATTGTGTATCCTTCTACAGTTTGATGGATACTTCCCTCTTATTGGAAGTCCACACAGGAGAAGCTGTTTAAGACACTCCAAAGACATTCTCTTGTCGTATGTTGGCAGTACCATGGACCAGCACTGAGGAAGTCCAGCAAGTCTTATTACTCAGTACTCATTACAAATGGGACATGGTGTGGCAAGACAAGGATTAGTGTGTGAGTGGAATGACGACAGGTTGTTAAACATGTTGCAAAAGCTTTCTGGGTTATTGAAAACTTGTATAAAAGTGCAAAATTCCAGTAGAAAATGGTGTTGGAAAAAACTAAGGAAACTCTTACAAACATTAACTATCTGAGGAAATGAAATAAAAAATTATAAAGGAGTCTACTGATCTATTGCTTTACTGATTTTTTGATGAGGTGCTCCTCTGTGTATTTTCAGACAATATAAAACAACTAGAAATGTGCAACAGACCATGGAATTTCTAGGGCAGAAAAAGTCTCTCACCTTGTTGGGACTGCAGTGTTTTCAACAGCAGCAGGAATTCTGACATAGATTCTGAATGAATTTTCAAAAACTTAAAAAGTATTTTAAATAGGAAAGAAAATATAATTATTGTGGGAAACCTGCTCTTAAGAGTTCCTAGGTTGCTACTATTTTAAAGAAATGCTAGAAGGACAGCAGCACCAGCTCTAGACAACCCATTTCCACATGAAGGCTTAAGAAGTGGCATAATGGGATGGAGCATGGAGAGAGAAAAGCTGTCAGGCAGAACAGCCCCTGGAAGGCCATTTCAAACTTTGGCTGTCTTAAGTCGTGTGTTAAGTGCAGAATGGCTCTTGCCCAGCTTCCTGACAAGCAAATAGCCTTTTCTTCTTCCACAACTCTGCCAAGTGAAGCTATGTCATTCTTGGTGACAAAACTTCAAATTTTTAAGTTGTAATTATAGATAAGGAGCATAGTGCTTTAGGAATGGCAGGGTTATGTGTGGGTATTGTGCTTTTAAGGTCTGAAACATTTTGTATGGCAGACTTCAAGAGACATGTCAGTTGGCAATCAGTTGCAGCTGAAACCAGGACTGGAGACTAAACCAAAGATAAAGTGAGGACAGGAATAGTGTGTAAATAACTACTGTGAAAATTAAGTCAATTTTTGCCATTACTTTGTGTTTCTTCTTGTTAGTTTGATTCTGTTAGAGTTAATGTGAAGGGCAAATCTGATTATTTGGAAGTGTGGAGTCACATAACTCTCAAATCCAAAAAAGGCTATGTTTGACTGTAGGTCCTGGATTGGAGCTTAATGAGGAAAAAAATCACTGTTAAGCATGATAGCCAGCTGTGACAAGCTGAATATATCAAGACAAAAAGGGTAACAAATGGACAGTTTCCAGCTCAATGCATGTATCTGGTGATGTACTGGATCTTGTTTCTAGACTAAGAGAGTAGGTACTTGAGTGTGTCAAAGTTACAGCCTTGTTAGAGACAGATCATTAACTCCTTATTGTGAAGTTTATATTTACTTTATTTCCCATCAAGGAAGAGGATCAGTTTTAATGGTTTACTTTCAGATATTAATGGAACTAAATGGATTTTAGACTGCTGTTTAGTCAGTGCCAGCTTATTGGGATGTTATCAAAATTGTCCTACAAGGTACGTGTTGGTAAACCCCAAATGCTCCAAATGTCACCTTCTAGTACTTCCTTAAACATGCTGGTCAGAAGAGAAATGAGCTAGATATCAGCAAAAATGATGATGTAAATGGGAATAACTGTGACAAAGAATTTTAGAGAAGTGAAGGCAAAGAAAAGCTTTTTTCCCTTTTGTGGTGAGCTGCTTTATTTTTACGAGCAGAAAAGGAGCATATTTCAGGATCTGGAGCATGATCACACATGTATCACATCGCTTTACAGGTCATCAAAATTTTTGGTCCATTATAAAGTACATTTTTGCTATCACAAAAACAACAGTGAATTTCCAAAATTATTTTTTAGTACAAATTGAAACTATTGTGCTATATTAAGTACATGGCTCTGCATGTACCTCTGTAGACTTGTCCTACTGCAGTGCTAGATAGAGGCCACGTAAAGTTTTATTTTGAAGTCAGATTTTTATGGAATAAATACAAATACTAGCTGGCAGTATGGGAATGATGAAGACCCTGGAGTAATTCATGCTTTCTTTTGGGGCTTGTTGCATAAATTTCTTTGCAGTGGAGGCCCTGCATGGATTACTTAGAGTTTTTTGGCTTCACAGTATGTACTGTGGAAATCATCTTCCTTCAGTAGCACTAAAATTGGCTTACATCCTCCTAAAACTTCCCTGAGAAGGGGGTCTAGTGATCCATGTGGCTCCTAATGTGGTTAGTTTGCATACACTTTCTTCTACGCTTGATCACGAGGTGACTTGAGTAGCCACAAGTTACAGATAGAAAGATATATATCCAGACTGCCAGTCCTTAGAGTTCAGTACCCTTTCTCCCTGGATGTCTGGAAAAAGAGGTGCCTCTTCTGCACACCAGGTAGCACGTTTACTTATAGGTTTGCAGGGCAGTCCAGAATGCATGGGCTTGAGCTTCTGCTTCTTGTCTCTGCCCTGACCCTTGCCTCTTCTCATGATCAACCTAATAACCTCTGGTTTCCTCTGGTCATCAGTGGGAAGGTTATCTGTGGGGCCTCAGACACTGAGAACTTGCTCATCCTTAACAAGTCTTGTCATTGTACAAGACTATTGTAGGAGCAGGAGGAGTAAGCATGGACATCATCCACATCTTAGATGAGAGGGTTTGAGAGGTACAGAAAGGAAAAAGGCTTTAGCCATTTTTCCATGGGATGTACCTATTCTATTTAACTCCAGCTGCTGCTCCAGAAGCGTATGGTAACATATCTGGTAGCTTTGTAAAAATAACCTAGGTACACTTGGACTTGACGAATGACATTAAATGTCTTTGTTCAGGCAGAAAACCACATGCTCAAGGGCATATGGATAGCCTGTGGAACAGCAGGGATAAGCCCGAAATCTTAACTAAATCTGTCTCCACTGGCTGTTCCTTCTTGCTGCTGTGTTACCGTATCTCATTTATGCATGCAAAAATACTTGGATTGGCCCCACGTTTTAAAATGTGAAATGATAAAGAGAAGCTTCTCATATAAGAAAAGTTTCTCATAAAATGCAGACATTGAGGATTCGGTCTAAATTGAGTGGCTGCTTTTTATTTATGTCTATTACATTTACCATTGATTCACTTTTTTCTTTTTTTGAAGATGAAGGAATTAGGAGGTTTGGTCATGAAGTTTGTCCTACTATCTTTCATTACAGGCAGTAGAAGGTGACAGAGTATTCCTTGTTCCTAGCATCTTAGTTCCACCCTGATTGTACAATCTTAAAAGTCCCTATTTACAAACTAAGACTAAACTCAGTCTGTTTCTAGTCCTTCACTCACTGATCATGTGTTGCAGAGCTCATGGAACTTTCTGAGCATCGTTCATGGTATCCAAAAGGAATGTGAAATTCTGTGGTGGTGATGGTGAGAAGGCAGCATAGTATCCTTTCCAGCTTTGTATATAAAGAAGGCCATGTCCCTAAATGGGAAAAGTCACAAAATTTTTCTGTCAGAGCACCCAAATTCCTTCTAACCTGAATGGTAAAATCGTGCTGTTCGCTGTGTAGGGTCATAATCAGCAAATCTGTGAGGCTTGGCAGGTCCCTACTTCTCTGTAATGATGACAGTAATGATGATGACATTAATGATGATGACGGAGGATGCCTTAGGCCCCACTCCTCTGAGCAGAAGTTCTCACAAATCTTTGTTTTTCATGGTTGCTCACCTCAGTGGGCTTCAGTACTGTCAAGGTCAAGTGTTCTGAATGTACACGTGCCACAAGGCTTGATTCAAACAAGTCAGCTTAAATAAGTAGTTTTTAATTCAGTTATCTTACTTTCCTACTTTCTGGTTTCTGAGATGGCAATCACTTTTTCACATCTTTCTGCAGAACAATGAGATGTTTAAGTAATTTTTTAAAAATTAAAGCAGAGACTCTGATATGATGTCTGGATTCCAGTATCTAGCATTTTAAGAACATCTATGGCCTTGACAGAAACACTAGATTTTTCCAACCAGGAAATTTAGGCCTGCAAGGTGTGGGGCTGTGCTGTCCCTAAAAGATGTGAAAGCACGATAGCAAAAGCAGCCTGTTTTGGGAAATGTGATTGTAAGAGAAAGACACTTTTCTTCATGTTCATTTACAGAAACTCAAGAGCTTTTGGTGGAGAAGCAGGGGAGAGAGAAGTGAACGGAAAGCATGGGGGTAAATAATGGAAAAATTAGAACCGCTAGAGAGGACTGTAAAGTAAAGGATCAAATCAAACTTGTGCTATTAGATTTCAATTGGTGTTCATGGTATTTTAACAGAGAATAAAATTTTTAAAAGGGTTCTTAGCAGCAAACAGATATAAGGGAGGTTTTGACTAACAATTTAAAATCTGAAAATGTAATATTTTAAAACAATGTTCACTACTCCAAGCTGACTTATAGCTACAAAGAATTCACAAAATAAGAGAGACATCTTGAGGACTAAGAATGAATTCCGATAGCTTGATTCTTCTTAGATGTCTTTGATGCATGTGTAGTTTACCTATTGATAAAATAAAAGAGAAAGAGAATAAAGAAAAGCATTCCTGAGAAGGCCTAAGTCAAAACTGATTTTATATCTATTAGGTGGAAAGTCTACATCGCAGTTACTGCTTTACCCACAAAATTTTGAAGCATGCTTTAGTAACCTGCTACTACTAAAGCACAAATACTTAAAAGAATTCATTCTGAAGTATCTCAAAGATGAAGACATAACAAATCTAGGCAGTGAGAGAGCAATTTTAGCATTAGACTCTGTATGCTATTTGGCTCAAACCGCAATATCCCAAAATTCAATAGTGCAAGTGAAGTAACTGACTCTTTTGAGGAAAATAACAGCATACCAACAGTGTAACTTGCAGTGTCTGGAACCATTTAAAAATGAAATAAATATACTATTTTTATCCTGTCTTGCTTAAAGATACACATAATTTTTAAGATCTTCTTTAAGCCTCATAAAAACTTTGTTTTATCTTGCAGTAGGATATTAGCAGGTGATTGTTGTCTTATTCTAGGAGATTATAAGAGTATGACAGTATTGATTCTATTGAACTTATTATTAAAAAGAAAAAGAAAAAGAAAGAAACTCTCCAAAATATTCTTGGAGCGTCTCAGAATTAAAATCATATGATTTTCACAGAAAAAGGAGATTAAATTCTGGACAAGCTTCAACCCCAAATTAAAGAAAGTAACAACTTGACACATAGATGAATGATAATAGATAAATTATGCCTGAACGTAGGGAGAGAAGCTAGATAGTAGAGATTTATTTGTAATTACTTTTTTGTCTTTATAGTTTTAATATTTTCTTTAAAGTGATATAACTTCTGTGATTCAAATACAGCAATGTTCTTTTAGATACAGAAACAAGATTATCTTCAAACCTGATCTCTCTTTTTGAGTGTTCCTGTTCTGACAAGATGCACATGTAGAAGTGATACATGTTACTAGATCAGGACTCATCACTTTCTCAGTTACATGGTTATTATATATGGCCTTTTATTTAAGTCATACTTTTCTACAATAATTCCTTTTTAATGATGTAAATATATTTTCTCTTATATGTCTCTTTTATTTGTCAGAGGAGAAGAGGACTCATTCAGCATTTTCTTTTGTTTTAATGTCGTAGAATCAGTCAAGTTTTTGTTTCCATAGGCAGCAAATTCAGGCTGAGAAACATTTGTAGGGGGAAATTTGAAGTCTCAGAGACACAGACAGAGAAAAGGATAACATTTAGGGGTTTTATGCTTCTTAAATTGCTCCTGCAAGAAAAAACAGTAGTGTAAACGAGAGTCTGTACCCTTGTGTTTGGACAAGGACAGTTAGCACTGCACTTAGGCAAAGCACGCTGCCTGCTTCTGCCGCTGCTTAGGCTTGTCCTTTCGGCATAACCCTCTAGTGGAACTGGTTGGGATTTCAGTCACTTGGGGAAACGTCTCCAGTGTTCCCCGAGCAGCTTGCCACCAGGAATGCCGTCCCCTGAGACCACTCTGATGGCATTCGAGCTCTGACACCCTGAAAGGCTTTTCAGAAAAAAGATGCTTAACATGCAGCAGTCCAGTTCTGCCGTGTCCCTTGAGGAGTGTTCCCATCAAGTTCATGGGAACCCCAGGGACTGAGGCCTATGATGTGTGCTGCCCTCTCCCATGTCCTGTCCCAGTGCAGCTAACTCATGTCAGTGCAGCTAACTCACTACAGGTGGTTGGTCTGGATTCTCTCATGAAGCCTCACCTGCTTTGCTGTTGGTTTCTGAGATTTCATGGCCATTTTCCTTTTGCGGAGACAGCAGAAAATAGCAAACTTTCAGTCAACTGAATTCCTTGTAAATAAGTAAGTAAAAATCACCTGCAGAGATCCCAAGAAAAAAGAAAAAAGGAAATTCTTGAGGATTTTTTTAGGGAGATGTGTGGCGGGGCATCTTCATGACCGTCAGATTGTCAGTAAGTACTTATTTTGATTCCCGTCTCCATGAATTTTACTGGATCATATTTTCACACTATGATGACACCTTGTATTGTTCATGGAGTGCCTTCCTTTCCCCAGGTATCTGCTCTAAGGAAAGTTAGGATTTGGTGTACACAGATCAGTTGCTTTTCAGGAAATAATTGTTACCTCTGACTGTGTATGTGAGCTAATACCAGAAGTTAAAGACTATATTCATCCCATTAGAAATAGCTGGGAAACAAAGAAAGGGGTTTTATTTCTCCCGGGCCTCAGGCAGTTAAGTATTTTGCAAGAAAACCTTCAGGAATCCACTGCTAAGCAATAAGGTGTTGGATATAAATGGACTAACTTTGTATACATAATGTCAATTTGCAAAGAAGACAGATGGATTTGGGGTTAAAATAGAACATAACAGTTGGAAAATCCCTACTGGTCTTTCTTGTGTCATTCCAAGAAACTAATTTAATTTGTTTTGTTCTAGGTCACTGTAAATTTATGGTAATGATTATATACCTTCATGTCGTAATCGGAGTGTAATTATGAATGAAATATTTGGTCCTGGGCTATTTTGTAGCACTGCTCTCTAATACAGAATGTGCACCAGGTAGCTGCAGGGAAAATGCAATCACTAACACTGGGATTGTCTGTCTGATAACCCAGATGAGGGAGGATGTGCCTGTGTGCTGCGCTGGTGGTGGAAAGGGAGCCTGCCTCTGGGGAGAGGAGGAACGTGCTGTCACATCCCAGTGCCATGCAGTTCTGGCAGCCCATGCTGAAAGACTGCACAAACAACTTTTGCCTTGTGACTGTTTTCCTCAGCTACTTGCCAACAGTGGGGCAGAAGGGAATTGGAGAAGCGTGAGTATCTGTGCAGGTGAGGGGGTAACCAAGTAAGTGGGGGCATGGAGTATCTTTTCCTTTTGGCTCTAAAGTCGAGACAGACTGTGGCTGTAGAAGCAGCGCACCTCTGCTGTTGATACATTTACTTCTGAACATGTCAGTGCTAGGTTGTTTTAAAAATACTGGTTGTTTTCTGTCCCAAGCTGCTGATGCCTGAAGCTCTTTTCCCTCTCTCAGTGAGATACTCATTCCATTGTTCAGGGTTTTGCTTCTCAGTCTAACTTAAGTCAGCATTTTTAGATTTCAAGGAATCCTTGCAAAGTAGCTATGCAATTTCTTCCTATAATTTCTTCCTCATCATCAGGGATGTAGAATACCAGGCTTGGAGTACCTAAGCTGTCCTCTGCAGAGGTGTAATAGTGAAGCTTCTGGCATAAGTCACTCATTTTACAGGTGGGTCAGCAATTAAAAAAATGCAAGAAACTTGGTCAATGAACAGACTTTACAGATGCAATGCACAACCAGGCATGACAGTTATAATTAACATTTCAGCATGACCTAGCCACCTATATATTTCATTACGCAGAACTTGTAAAGGGCCTTGTGGAAGCACCATCTGCTGATTCCCAATAAAACTGCAAATGCTGTGGAAACTTTCTGCTGCTGGTTCTGTGTTGAAATGGGTTGAGTGCTAAATACTAAGCTTCCAGCTTGGATCCAGATTTGAATTGAAATGAGTTGTTTATATTGCTCTGTATTTCCTGGAATACTTTTCTTTCCTGTACAAGTTAGTGGAGAAAAACCACTACAACCTGAACTTCTCTGTGCTTTCCAGGCCATCCTATATCATCTATCTGTTACTTTTAATAATGACTCTTCATGATATTTATAAACATCCTAGGAGACTCTACTTCCTGATTACTTACATGATAATTATCCAAAAACAAACCACCTAGGCCTAGTACAGGGCCAAGATGCAGTATGCCAGCTGACTATGCTGGAGTCAAAAAGCAGTGACTCATTTACAGACCTGTTCTCCATAGTCATTAATAAACCAAAGGAAAAAAATATTGTCAAGGAAATAGTGGTTGAATGGATTTTCATAATCCTTTCTATGTAGAGCAACATGGAATACATTAAACCCAGAAATAGTGAAGGGGATGTGATATTTTCCTGTACTGAATCATATTTGAGAAGAACCAGGGCATCTTGACTGCATTATCAGGTTTCTTTTTATGTATGAACAACTCTGCTTCATCTTACAGGATTTCATCTGAAGAGCTCAAGAGGGCAACATGCATTGTGCTTCAAAGTTAATGAGAACATCCTTAAGAAGTGGTGAGAGCCACTTCAAAACACTGCAGAATAATTTCACAGGATAGGTAAAACACGACTGTCTTCCTCAGACTAGTTGTATAAATAAAGTTTGTGGGGCTATTCATGGGAGTAGAGTGAGAAATATTTGACCCATGATCTTACATATCAAATATCTTTATGTATTATTAACAATCTATAAAGCTAGACATAAAAATGTGACTTGTTAATGCCAAACTTATGTCATGTGGAACAGGAAGAGAAAGAACAGAGTCTTTCCTATATGGTTTGACAAGACCTTTTTCAATAAACTTGTAAGTGGCCCATGGCCATAGGTGCAGATTATAAATTAACTTGGAGGCAGGTGTTTCCGTGGCTGCAGGGAAACTTGTGCCAACATGTATTCACAGACTGTGTCCACCATATCCACACTAAAAGTATGTGCCAGTGCTTGCAACGGACAGCAAATGGAAGCAAACTTGTGATGCTGGAATAAATTTTCTATCCACTGAAACTAAAACTGGAACGATAAATACTATAGCTGGAAGATTATATTTGATCTTTGCCACCATTAAGATTCCTATCTCAGATGTTCTGCTTCTAATAGTCCTGTTTCAACATATAAAAGCATAAAAGGCAGTGCTTTTCCCCCCTCTCTTTTTGTTCCTCTCTCTGTCTCTCATACATATGAAGAAAAACATTGAACGAAGGGAAAAAAATCCAGTTCTTTGACTGGGACACAGAAATTATGATTCTGACTGGTCTGGTGCCTGCAGTAGAATATCTCTGACAGAGATCAACTCTACCAGAAGCTTCTAAAAGGGATCAAGAAGCCCCAGAGCAGACAAATATGGAATAATGTGACCACAGAGAGGATTGTCCACTGAGGCAGTCAGTCAGTGAGCAGCCTTGTATCTGAACTGTGCATCAATGTTCTCGCTCCTACAGAGGGTCTGTCTGTTATATGTAACTGCGATGGTTTTGACTTGTCACGGAGTCTAAGCCTTTTGAATCCTCCTAAATTCTTTGCCTCATTTTTTACCTTGTAGTAATGAGTTTAACACTTAAATAAGCAGGTCTTTTCATCACTCCTAAAAATAACTCCTATTTTGATGGAAATGTGAATTAGAAACATGTAATCTGGGACCACAGCCATTTAGATTCTTATCTCTGATCATTTCCAGCATTGAATTCTCCAGAAAGGATTGTGGAGAAAGCTGTGATGTATGGCACAAGATTTTTGGACTATTAGTTGGAAACATTTGGATCTCCGTGCTTCGGTGATGCTTGTTTGTCACTGTGAGCTGCCCAGGGTGGCTGCGTGCCAAGGCAGGGTGGTGGTGATGGAGGGGGAAAGCAAGGGGATCTTCAGCCCCACTTTCTGCACTGGCAGCCAGGGATGACAGTGTCCCAAGTGCTCCAGTGGCAAGGGAAAAAGTCCCTTCCAGACAGGGCTGTTGTCCCTCTTGCCTGTCCAAATTCGTGTCAGAGTGGTGTCTGAAGCTGGCAGGAGGCTGGGCTGCAGCAGGGTTGGGTGCTCCACCTGTGGGAGGGCAACTTGCTCACAGATCTGTTGCTTTCCTGAGCAAGCAGAGGTTGCTTCCCAGAGATGCATGAACTCCTGAAAAGCCACATTTAGGGCTATGTTGTAGGAGCATTTCCTTTTGAAACAGGTTGCCTTTTAAATGTAATGGTCTCCTTGTTGTTTTATGAGGACAAAGGATAAATAAGATTATTTTTGTTTGTTATGAAATTGCCTAGTGACCATCTGTGAGCATGCCTCATTATGGCAGCCATGGTTCAAATTTAGAGTAATAGATATCTCCTAGTTCTCATATCACAATATCTAGATAGACCAGACAGTTGAAGGGTAAGAAAAACGGCAGAAAAGACAAGCAAATAGGAGTATTCAATTTACACCCTTAATAACATTTAATTTTATGGTGTATGCTTGCACTGTGACTGCTGGTTTTATTTATTTCCAGGCTAAATAATCCTAACATTTTAAGGCTATAGAATCCTTCTCATGACTGTAACATTCTTATCAGTTGTCTCCAGTCACTTTCTATTTCTGTTAAATGCTCCATTAGGTGCTGTAATCAGAACAAAACATAATATGCAACGTGAAGACATACCACTTGTTTGCATAAAAGCATTCTGATATTTTCAGTAATATTCCTTATTACTTGCTGACCAAGGCAGTTGGAACAGATGTTTCCCCTGAGCTGTACACAATGACATCTAGCTGTTTTTCTTGAGTGTAAGAGCAGTGCAGAAGTGGTTCAAATTATGCTTGCCATTGTGTATTGCTTCCTGAATTAGTGTAGTAATTTTATTTATTATCTGCTCATGCTCTGTGAAAAAAACCTCATGTTTTCCACAATGGGCTATGTTGATGGGGAGGGTGGAAGTCTTTCCCTCTCTAAGACTGCAAAAATGGTGCCTTTTTAATGAACATTTTATTATTCTAATGGATATTGTTATTATTATATGCAGTATTTATTATTGAATCATTATTAAAACTTTTTTGCTGCATTTTTTGGACATGGAGAAGTTTCTGATAGCTAGGAATGGCTATAGAGAGCCAAGATTTGGGAGGCTGTGTAATTACTACATACTCCTCATCTTTCAAAAGACAAGCTTATCTACAGGCTGCCATTCTGCATGAACTAAACACTTGGGCTTGGTAACTGACTTCTGCTTCCCTTTCCCTTTTCTGGATCTTTGCCGGGGGATCATCAGCCACACTTTCCATGGTGATTGCTAAGGGTGACTTTCTTCCAGCCCTTTTTAAACAGACATTTTGGGTAGTGTAAATGTAAACAATTTAATAGACTCAAGCCAACAGTTCCCAAAGCTAATGCAACCATAGCATCATGTTTGTAAAATAACAACAAAGCCAAATACATTCAGTCCTGAAGCTTTCGTCACTACGTACAGATGTGATTTAAACCTACCCTCACCAACCCCTAAATGATGCATAAAAAATCAGTAGCTCACATGTACTTGTGGGATAGTTGATCTGCAGAGATCAAGAATACAGTATAGCACAGATAGCATTTGTTGTCACAATATTTGCGCTTTTAATTTTTTGAGAAGAATTTTGTTGTGGAAAGGATTGATCAAGAAAATGAGTACTGTTGTGGTCTGTCTTATGCCTTATTGTCAAGTAACAGAATCACAAGTCGACTTCTGCACCTGCACATACCCTTTATGTTATGTTTTGAGGTACAATGAAAAGAAACAATGCTGCAGTGTCCCATATTGAGATGCATGGAGCTGCCTTCAAGGCCAGTACAGTACAGACCTGTATGAAATGAGAAAGTTTGAGGGCTTTGTGAACTTTTATAGAGGATCAGAAGAAAGCTGTTTGGCACAGGTGTTTCTGTAATTGTGATACATTGGAAAATTTCAGCATGTTCAAGGGCACTTATGCTGTGGCTACAGCTGTTCTAACTCATACTGCAAGGACGATGTGGTGTTTTAGTGCTAGCACACTTGGTTGTGTAATATAAAACAAGTAGGAAAGGAAATATTAGTTAAACCAAGGTGGTGCTCCTTTTTTCCCCTTTTTTTTTCTTCTATTTTTTCCCCTTTTTTTCTTCTTTTTTTTTTTCCCCTCATTTTTGTTTTATGAATTTTTATCCCTTCACATAGAAAAGCCACAGGCAAAAACAGTATCATGCCAAAGAGACGGGGGTGGAGAATAGCCAGATATCTTCTAACACCTCTGCTTCTTCCTGCTGTTCATATTCATGTGCACTTAGTTTCCCTGAGCTAGGAAGGAAAAAGCAAAAATGCAGATAGACCAAGGTGGGAAAGATTTGAATCTCTTCCACAACATTGGAATATGGTAGTATAAGTTAGTCTTTTGCTCCCTAGTTTGCAGTTTGTTCCTGTGCTTTTAAAGGAAGTCTTGAACTGCAAGGGGATGGGGTTGCAGAGAAATAGTTTGAAATCTATTGAGGCTGTACTGTGTGCATCTGGTGATCTGAATTAATTTCAAAACAGGCCATGACATTAACATTGCTATTATCTAACCTTTCTATATATAGAGCAACAGATTTGTTTCACACGGAAAATGAAGATATGGTCCTTGCCTACATGAGAGGCCAGCTTGTACTGGAAAAGATATACTGTACTCCGAGCTTTCAGTCTGCTGGTGTAGGTGCTGGCTCAAGAAGAACTCTCTGAGAGGCCAGTCTGATGCTCTACCCAGCTGATTTCTCAGAAGATAGTAGGTTATTCTGCAGTGTGTTTGTTCTAAATGAGGTTGTGCATCTGTAGTCACTTAGGCATTTCCACAGCAGTTCAAGAGAAATTTAACAGCGGGTGGTAGATTTTATTCCTAGTGGGGCAATGAACGGTGAAACTACTGAAATACACTTTCTTACTGAACAATGTTTTGTGGTTAGATTCCCAAGTGTCTAATAAGTTAGAGACTCATGCCACAACCTTTCCAGGGACACTGATAGGAGTTGTTTTCTCATTCCAGCTATCTATTTTCATGAAGCTCATAAACACTTAACATCTCTGAAAGTAACTCTGCTCTGCCATGTGACTTAATTAAGTGGGATAATGACTTCAAAAGCTTGGAATGATGGCCAGAGTCTCAGAGAGAGAAATACACAGATGCATAAGCACATGTGCAGACACATATACACAGAATGCTGTGTATGTAATACACATCATAGCCAGGCTAGTAAGTCTAAATAAAAAAAAGGGAGGCCAAAATATAAAAAAGGGAATGAGGAACAAATCTGGCGAAACTAATGGAGTAAATTCTGTAACATATGCAAAAACTTTAGTCTGATCTGATTTTCCTGATGCTTAGGTTTTATGTTTGTTTGTTTGTTTAATTAATCTTGATGTGTCTATAATAATTTCAGTGTCATTCACTGTCTTATTCACAGTGGTATAAGTGAAGAGTCAGTCAAACCCAGCAAGATGAACAGAATGTCTCTTGGTAAGGGATTCTGCTGTGACAGTCAGTGGTGTGACATACGGGAAGGGTGCATTTATGGACAGTTTTATTATAAAATCCACAATCATTCTGGAGGCCAAGCTTTTTGCAGGAACTTCAGTGGAATGATTCCAGTTTATGCCAGATACCAAGCAAAGGAACGTTAGCTTTCTGATTCTAACATTCGTGCTACTTCCTTACACTTTTCATTATTACTAGAGTGACCCTGGACAGACTTCATACAATGTTTGGAATTAATATCACCTGGCTTTTATTTCAAAAAGTCAGGCTTTTAGTATGCATTAATTGGCTAGCCCCCTAAGGGAAAGAAAGATGAAGAGGGCAGTCATTTTAGTGATGATTTCAGGATATAACAAATTGCACTTTGGAGGTACCTTTGTAGTTAGCTTAGACTAGTAGTTCAAATGAGATACACTGTATTTGAATTGCTAATATGAGGAAAGATAAATATCACCTACAGCCTCGCCAACTGTGTCAAAAAGGTCTTTTCCAGAGATAGTTGTTTTTCACTGGGCTTGAAAGTTCTTACTGCTTACAAAGTACCTACCAGTTATCATGTGCTTGGAGATTTTATTCCTTTTCAAAGATTTGCAAAGTGCTGATGATGGAAGAGTTCCTGTTGCTAATGTTGGTGTCACTAGGAAAATGTTCATGCTGCTAGCATGTTCTGCTTATTGTATAAGCTACATGGTGCCTTTAGTGGTCACACTCCACAAGATATTCATGGTACCCTAGTATTTCTGAAGTTCTATTATTGCTTATTATGGGTACGAATGGCTTGGTAGTCCTTTCCCCAGAGAAGAGTTCTGAAGTGCGGAAATTGTGAGAGACTGGTTTTTGTCACAATGTTGTCTGTCCTTTAAACAGTGTTTCTCATTAGATGGTTCCATAAATCTTCTTAGAGGAGGGTGATAATATCTTTACACAACACACAAAAGGTAACATCCATCTTCCATTTCTGTCTCATGATTCATACCATTTGTATGTGAAGTTTCAGTGTGGTTAGAGGCTGACAAACATAAAATTGGACTTTTTCTAAACAGATAGTGAGACTTATTAGTTATTCAAATCAGGCAGAATAATAGTATGTTTATTTAATAGGCATTTATTTTATCAAGTATCCTGTATTTTCTTTTAAAAGATCATCACAAGTAAAATTGAAATACCACTTACGCATAACTTACAATAACTTAACCAAAATTAATAACAATAACATATCACTTATTAAGCCTGTAAAAAACCACAGCAGACTGGTAATCTTACCACTGATGATAAATTGAACTTTTCCATTTCTACTACTATACTAATAAAGAAGAAGAGTTAAAGACCAGCTGTTCCATATGGGTTGAATATTCTACCCTTTCCCGGATGGGAAAGATGTTATTTTCTATTCTTATTCCTTTAGTAGACATGTATGTTAAAAGGCTATGTCCTATTTTATGAATGTATGGTTGGTGCACACATCTGTTCGTTTAACTGTACTCTACTGTTGTCCTGTAGTTGTCTTTAGGGCATTTCATTAAAGCAAAATCAGTCCTGCAAAACCAACTTACTCCATTTGCTTATTTCCTCTCTCTGAGTTTTCTTCACTCCCATAGCTGTCTTCTAGACTTATTGGCTTATTTAAGCTCACTCGAAGTTGAACTTCATTGTCAGATATTTTTGGTCACTCCATGATAAAACCACCCTGGTGTATTTTACATCCAGATGAATATGGAAAATTAGCATTTTTTCTTGTCCAATGAAGTTATGTAGCACCCTGACTATAACAATAATTTCCTAAAAAGAAAAAAAGACAAGAAAAAAAATCAGAAATTGAACTTAATATCTTATCAGACAGTAAAATCACTGCTAACTGGTCTGTAAGTGGGTTCGTGACAATTCAGAGATCTATGTTGTAAGATTCCAATCTAGTAAACAGTTACGATAGTACTAAGATATTTGCCCATGGGCCTTTAAAAGAGATGCAAATGCGGTTGACCTTCTTGTCTCCTCTTGTATGACCTAACATACAAGGAATATTCTGGAAGAATCAATGAACATTAGTAAAACCAGAGAGCAGAAATCTGACCTCAGAGATGATAAGCATGTTGTGAATGCTTTGGTAGAAAAACAAGGAGGCAGACAGAGTTCACATATAAGGAGTTTCACGGAAGGAAAGCTGCAGGCAAAATTGAAAAGAGCATCCAGAAAAGGCAATTAGGAAGAAATGTCAGCATTCACACTGAAGCAGGAGAGAAGGGAGAAGGAGATATATGTATGGGGAATGGAAAGCACACAAAATCCTGATGCTACATGTGAAATGTTCAATTGAGACTTAGCTGCGAGTTGAGTATAAAGTAGAGCTTGGATTTTCTGGAGTCCTGGCAATTACAGCAGAGGTAGGAGATGCTGGCTGGTGTTTTGCCAGTGGTGTGTAAACAAACAGGATGAAATGAAGGAAGACAAGAATGAGGCGATTCTGCTATTGGTGTGATTTCATAATGAGGAAAGGGTGATTTTTTTTCTTCAGTTGCGCTATTGATAAAACACAAGGCAGAGAACCCCAATGACTGTTTGGAGACAGCTGGCGAAAGAGATGAAGGAGTTGTAGTTCAAAAAGCCAGATGATGGCAGGACAAGTGATGCAATATTATGAACGTCTTACTCAGCCACGAAAGAGCAAAGGTGAAGGGAGTTCTGGAAGGAACAAGGCATGGCTGAAGACAATGTTTCTAAAAGAATAGTGAAGAGACAAATGACTCTGATGCTTTGCCCTTATAACAGAACATACTGCACTAAATGGTGTGAATTGGGGTCTGAGGAGTAGCACTGTCTGAGAGGTTGCAATTTTCCTTCCATGCATGAATTTTTCTCAAGCTGCTGGGTCTCAGGTTGTGCTGAGACAGCCAGGTTCGTTTTAAATAAACATGGGTAGGGACTACCTGTGACAATGCCAAATACTGGTTCTAAGTCAGGGATCTTGCATTCCCTTTTCAGTCAAACTAAGTGAGAGTTTACAGTCAATGTCGGTGGTTTAGGTACAAAATCTCAGATCTACACGGAAGGGGCATGTACGAAACTTGCCTGTCCCGCTTTAAGGCAGGTTTTGATGTTTAGGTGTATCTTGTAATGTAATAATAATTATCGCAGTAATAATTGAGTTACATGCCTTGCTGTCACAAATTTTGAATCTATAATTGATTAGAAATTACCGAATACCAATTTGTCACTTCCCAAGTTGCCATAAGCTTTTCCTATTTCCAACAGGAAAATATTTCAGGTTGAAATTAGCAGAAAAGAGAAGGGAGAACCAGGGAGAAAATATGGAGAAATAATTCACAAAGGGGTACCAGCCATACAACCACAAAAAGAAATCTGTCCATAGCAGATTACCAGGGTCCTGTCTTATTTTTGGAGGCAAGGAAGAATAATATTACACAACATATTTGTTTTCACATGTTTAATTAAATTTTGTAGAAATGGAAAAATAGTTTGTTTTTATGGAACTACTATCAGTCTGTAACCCAAAACTTCTTTCAATATTTAAATGTTTTAATATAAACCATTCATAGTGGACTAAGTAAAAAAATATGTCCAAAATGGAAATAATCCAGATAATATGGTCTGCTTTCTTTTACAAGCCTCAAATAGCTTCCATTTTGCTAACAGTTTTATATCTGTAAAAATGTAGGTAGGAAATGTTTGTAACATAAAGATGTATGGCCACTCTTTACATTACTGAATGAGTTGTATGCCAGCAGTGTGTTAGGCATATTATACCTCAGTTTGACTGACTGTGGTGTTTATTTCTTTGTAGAGTCACCCGAGAGTTACAAAAAACCACCTTCTGAAAGCCATTGAGGACTACTTTGTCATCAGATCGGTTGGGTCTCATTTGGACTTCTTGTCATCAGCTCTCTGCAATAGTTTATTGTGTTGTCATAAGCACAGGCAACCTTTTCTGAGGTTTGGCCTTTAGCTGATTGTGTAGGATTCTCTGTTAAATCAGTAGAGGATTGTAAGAGTGCTGATCTGAATGGGTAAGCAAATAAAGCTTTGTATTGAGGGGGACATCAAAAGTTAAGGACATACTAGACACAATTTTGAAAAACTTTTAAATGCTGTTCTCTGGCACATCTTAAATCACAAGTCAACATTAAAAAAAACAATCACCCCACATAACCTTGTCTTATTCTGAATGTAGTTCCACTGAAACGCATGATACTGTTTGTACAATAAATTGAAAATGTGGTAGAGATGGCTGGTGGGAACTGTGCAATCATCTGTACATCATCTTACAAGGTCTTTAAATTGGCTCTCACACCTCTTATGGGTGACACAACTGTAACTAAATCCATGTGGATTCGCGTTGAAAACCATGTCTGGAGTCCTGAATGTATTATCTCCTGTTTGAAAAAGAGGACTTCCTTCTCTAAGCACAAACAGTATTTTTGTATTTTAAATCACATACCTGACTTTCTGGTCAGACATGGTGAACCTCCCAAATGAATAGTTGAAATAGGCACTTTTTATTTAAGAGGGCAGCTATTGTCTACTTGTTATCTGTTTCCTGGGCATGTACAAGGCATGACAGTGCTCAGTGTTGTCCCAAAATATCATTTGCTTGTCTGTTTGGATTGTCTTGATTATCTGTATCCCTACACTGGATACGAAGATTATCCTAATAAAAAAAGTATTGCTCAGAGATTGTAGGAACCAGTGATTCTCCATAGTGTAAAATATCGTACTATATAAGGAGCTCTACATGAAAACTCACACACTGCTAGGTAGGAGAAGCCAAAGGAAGTGTTTGGGTACATGAGAAGAAAAAGGTGTTTAAAAATCTGTCCATAGACAGAGCCTTCTGACTGCAGCCTTAACTGACTCTGGAGTCTCAGACAGTGATCACCATCAGAGAGGATCTCTGCCAAGTGTGACTTGGCCCAAGAGGACTACTGTAGTCCATACAAATTGCAACACCAGGAATGGGAGGGCCATCTAATCCAGATGAAGGGCTGTGACAAAAGATTCTTAGTGATGCTAAATAGCTCTGAGACCTGGCTGAGTTCAGATATTAGTAGTCCTCCATCTTTCTCCTTTGTTCTTCAAACACTTTATTTTCCCCAAAATCCAAATGCATCCAATCACAAATGTTAAACCACCTCTTTGTGATCTATTCCCAACCTACTGTAAAGGTGAGGAAAGGGTAACTTCCTCATTTATCTGATTGGAACAGAATGTGTGGGAGCAACAGGCAAACTGGGTGGATACAAGTTATGTTCTATCCAACACCATTGTTAAAATCAGTTTAGAGACACAACTCCTCTACAGGAAACAATTTCCTGCTGTTTAACTTACAGTTGCAAAATCTGAAAACTCCAGCAAAAAATCTCTATTATAAATAATTTAATGTGTAAATCATAATATTATGAAATTCTTGTGTTTGAAATACACCAGTTGTTTAGGGACATCTGTTTAGAAACACCTTTTGTCTTTAAATTTCAATGATTTTGTCAAATATTTGTCTTTAACTGCTGTATTGTCTTCAGAAGTTTTTGTTTTTCCTTGTCTATGTTTTCAGTGAGGGAGGGCAGGAAGTCAGACATGATTCATACCATTTTGGGATGTGCTGCTTTTCCTGACAATGTCTGATTACAAAGCTGAGCCTACTTGTTAGCAAGAACAACACAGAGGATATTTTCAGATCCATCCTCTTATTAATCACTTCTTAGTTCTTGTAAATAATCTGCGCAAATACATCCTTAATACGTCATTTGCACTCTAATGAATAGAATGCAGCAGAGGCAGCTCAGCTTTGAGAAATGTAGCCCAGAAATTTTTATGTGTGTTTTCTCACCATTGTGGCCCTTTTTTACTTCCATTCTATTTAATTTGTCTGAGGCAATCATTTTGAATTTTAGAGCCTTGAATCCAAACACTTGTTTTTTGCAGCTATTTAAAAATATATTTCCACCCCCCAAAAAGGGCTTATTCAGAGAAGCAGGCTTTTAAAAATCAGGAAACATGTATGAAAAGAAAACCAATAAACAATGTGTGTCTGGGTTTCCACTGATATTTTTACTGCAATTACAGAAAATGTTGGTATTTTAATGAGGTTTTTTCCATCCATTTGCTTCTTCAGCTTGATTTTTGCAGTAAAGATATAAATCCTGCATTTATGACATCACATTTTTTTGCCATGGAATGTAATATGCTATCACAAGCATATTGTTATGATTACATGACAATTTCAAATCAGAAGATAAAATGCATTCCAAGTGAGAAACCATGTCTTTAAATCAAGAATATATAAATGGGAGAAATAAATCATTCTTCTGAAGTGCTGAGCACCAGTGTGATGTTACACAGACACAGAATGAGGCATTTTTAACTTTACAGAGCTCCCAACCTGATGCAGACAGAGGCATTACAAAGGAGACTTGTAATATGCCTGTCAGGGATTTAGACTTGAACCAGTTGTGAGACTGACAGTTGTTTGCAGGTGTGTTGGAAGAAGAGGCCAGAGAAAAATAGACAAAAGAGATTTTGGAGAGGCACTGGACTTAGAGGTACTCTATGCACTTCAGAAGCAAGATGAGCTAAGATAAAATAGTGTGAGTTCATATTTACAAAGCTACTCCTTCATGAGCAGGTGACTGGATCATGGAATGTACTTAGAGCGAGTTAGAGAGTGCAGTTGGAGAAGTTTGGGCAGGGCAGAAAGCACAGAGGGAGAATCAGTTGATATTAGTGCAGGGGTGTAACCACAGCTCTATTTTGCAAATTTTGAAGGGCGGACTGCACCCTGGCACGAAGGGATAGTGAAGAATTCAAAGGGATGAGCACTGTTTTCTTGAATAGTGAGAATAGGGACTGAGTCTGAGCAAATGAGAACAAAGATAAAGAAGCTAAGGTAAAATATTGTGGAAATAGGTATATAATGAGTGACTAAGGCACAAGTAAGGCTTTTTGTGGCAGAAACGAGAAACAAAGGATAAATGCTGGGAGAACACAAAAGAAAAACGACAGGATTTTCCAGGAGTTTGATTATGAAGTGATTTCAGGTAGAGCCACAGAGAACATGAAACCTCTCATTCAGACACAAAGCTACGAATCCATAAGCTTACTTAAGGCTTGGAATCCTGTCTGGGAATGCAAGAGAGAGGAAAAATATGGAGAAGTGTGAAAACAGTGGATGGAAAACAAAGACAGGCTGCATTTAGATGGTAACCAGGAAATAATCAGGGAGGTATCAGTGTGGTAAAGGAGAAAAATGGAAATGCTGGAAAACTAGGAAAGGAGATATCTGAACATCAGGAGGAGGACCTGTGGATCCAGCCACCCTCCCACGGATAGAGCCTGATGTCTGTGCTGTTTTCTGCCCCGTGCTTTTTCTATTGTAGTGAGTCCTGCAATTCCCTTGGGGTGCAGAGTTCTGAATTAATGAGTTAAAAATCTGCTAAGGACTGACATAATTGAAAATAGGAAGTGTCAGGACAGTACTGTACATATACACTGCACACACATTACACCCACATACACATGCCAGGGAATGGGTTCTTTCTTCCCTTCTTTTCATAAGTAGGTTATAACTAGGTTTTCTCTGTGGCAGACATCTTCCACCTTGGTGCCAGACAACTTTCATTAGTGAAGAATGATGAAAATATTAGCTAATACTTCTAAGCAGGCAACCCAGAAATGAGTAGCCTTTTAGCATGAATAAAGCAGGCTATTTCTGATTAAAACCTCTGACTTGGTTCAAAGCATACAGCCCACTTTATAATGTTAGCCTTTCCCTAAATTCACATGGCAGTGGCACTGCCATGGACATATAGGGACAGCTTCTTGCTGCTGTGAGCTATTGATTGACCAACTTTGGCTGCAGCTGTGCTAAGTCAAAACAGAAAAGAATCAGATCTGCCCTAACTATCCATTTATGGATTTCTCTGGTGGGACACTGTGTATGCTGCCTCCAACTAGGAGCTCTTGCTGTGGGCTGTGTACAGACAGTGTTCAGTTCTTGTAATGCGGCCTCAAAGAGTTATCCTGAGAACTTACTGGAAAAGATGCACAAAATTAACTTGCCTGTCCTTTCCCCCAAGGATAGTAATACATAAAAAAGAGTTATGTGCTTTATCAGTGAAAAAAATGCAGACATAAAATTTTGTAGGGCTATTGAGACACCTCCATAATAACTGTCTTTATTTTTTTAAAAAGCTTTCATTGTACTCGATCTCATGTTAGCAACACATTTAAATGCTGGCACAAATTATTATTAATTCCTTTAGTGTTTTTGTAACAATGTAAACCATGATGAATTAATTTGGTACCAATATGGATGTCATAAGTACTTAATCAGATTTCCAACTCAACTCATTACTAATTACCTTACCATTATTTTAAGGAGTTACCCAGATGTGCTTATGATAGAATTAAGGTAAACAATGACTGATGCTCAGACGTTATGATTAGAGCAGTTCTACACAATTTGACAAAACCTCATGTGCCTTTCAATATAAAGCACCTGCCAAGCCACATGTGCACCAGATTTCTGAAATTCCTTGTCACTCATTAATACAGATGTAGACTGTATTTTAAAAGTCAATGTGTAGAATGGAGAGTTTTTTCAAAAGGCAGGCAGGTTTTCTCTTCAAAACCCACAAACTCTGTAACCGAAATTTTTAGTGACCAACTTGTTTGCTGGTTAAAATACTGTTGTCACATGGCCTACAGTTTTTTTCCACTCAATTCAGTATACTATGTCACCACAGAAATAGCATGCCTAAAAATGTATTTTCACAAAATGGTACAATTTGTGTTCGAGAAAGACTTTTTACCTCAAACTTTCCAACTTCTTGCCTTTCTCAGGTTGTTTCCTACTTTAGGGTAAGTAGAGTTTAGTAGGGTTATTTCAATCATTTTGAAAACCTTCGAGGAACCTAACCACTTCTCCAGGGGCATTATTCTAAAATCTAATATGTCAAAATGTCAGTACATAATTCAACCTAATTACTGCATATTTGGTCTTTACGTCTTTGGATATTTGAAGCCATTTACTACAGTTGTTCTGCTTCTTATTTCTGCAGACAAGTGGGTGGGAATTTTAATAAATTATCTAATAAGCACTAGAGAACTTGGTTTGCAAACTATCTGGGGAATATCTGACGCCTTTTGCTAACTACGTATTTGGGTTCTGTGGTCGAAGAATATCGGAGCATTAAGGGAAGACTACAAGGGGGTGGAATGACTGGTTTGCTGCATTTGAAAGAGTGTATCTACTTAATTCAAGATTGAACTAGACAAAAAGCTGCTTTGTTTACTTTGGCCTTTGGTCTTGGATTTCAAAGGTGCAGAAGTGTACACATTGCAGACTGTCTAACTTGAAAGGACTGAACACAGCCCATCTAGAAACCTGGCCATCATTTTCATTTTGAGCTGCCCTGCAACTTCTATTATGAGTCAGAGACGAAGAATTAAGCAATAAATTTAAGAAATAAATGTGAGATAAGAAAAAGTTCCTCTTGCTAATAGAACTGTGGTACTGATCAATAGTCAGTGGGAGCTCAGGGTGATCCAGAACTACATTTCTATTTCAGCATGTACTATTTTTACTTACAAAATTAGAGTTATATAATTTCTTGTTCCTGAAGTCTTTAGGTGCATATTTTATCTGTGCTCATAATACCTGTAAGTCACTTTTCCTCTCTGACTACATCATCTACAGAACCACAGAATAACAGTATTTTTTGGCATAATGTTGACCAAGTGAGTAGGGTTGGGAGTACTGGGTGCAAGTACTACAAATGAAGCTGATATTTACTTCAGTGTTCTATTTTATTCTTTTAGTAATATCTAGGACTTATGTGGCACTCATACCAAAATTTCAGTTGAACCTGTGTGCTTTGATGCTTTGGAAAACCCTTTGTCTGCACTTTTAAAGGCTTAAAAATTTAGGAAAACAAGTCACAACTTAATTGAAGTTAATAGCATTTTTTTACATATTAGTATGTTTCGATTTCTTTCTCAGACATTTTTTTTCTTTTTCTCTTTGTCTGTCTTTACACAGGCAAAGGTAAGCTGGAGTAAACATATCTGACAGGATTCAAGATTGTTCTGACATTCTTGCTTCATGTGTCCCTTCCTGTTAAAGTGCTACTGCAGCATCTAAATTTATTGAATGAAGCAGGTAAATATTTATGAAGACTTAAGTGATCCATAAGTTAATTTTTCATATTTTAGCTTTTAAATGGAACAATTTAGCTTATTAAATGTAAAAATGCTATTAATACTTTGAAAATGAAGCAATTTTCAAATTATTGTGCTACTATACCATGGGAAAGCAATTGTAGTTCAATTTTGCTACACCATTTCCATGCACCATGAGTCTGCTACCAAAACTATTTCTAAACAATGACCCTATCAGCAAATTGTCCCTCAAACCATACTTCTCTAGGCAGATGGGAAACAGGAATATAAAACCAACAATGTTGTACCATTCCATGAAATTGGACTCTATTTTAAAAGAATTTTTGTGACGTAGAAAGAACTTTGCTCTAAAAAACCACAACCAAATATCCCAAGAAACAAAATCCTTCTTCTCTGTGAGTGCTGAAAGTAAGGAATTGACAGTGTATTTTTGATTTACTCTGTCTTTTATTCAACCACTCAATGTTAAAAGACAAGGAAATTCTGTAATGGAAGTTATGTCAATGTTGCTCCTTCTGGACTTAATGTTCTTCTCACTGCCTTGCATATTTTACTTCTGTGTAGCCACAGTTGGGACTTTTACCTGAGTAAGCATGAAGACAATTGAACTGTTTGTTTTCAGTATAAACATAGAACATTGAATTTATAAACATAGAACATTGAATTTTACCTCTTATATTCATCTCTGGTGTTTGACTGTGGTCCTGGTGAGTTATTTTCTCCTTGCTCCTTTCTGAGACCTTTCTATGGATAATTTTAGAGTCTGTCCTTGGACTGAATTGTTAAAATGTGGTTTGAGGTCTAGAATGGTGCTTGCTTGTGGCTGTCCACCTGTACTCCCCCATCTGCTCATGATCCTGATGTCCACTTGACCTATGGACTTCTGAGCAATTTTAGTGCCTGGATATGCAATACTTGAGAGACTAATAGGATCTGGCCATGTTCTTGCTACTGCTCTTCAGAGCAGGATTACACAAACCTAATACCTTGGGTTTTTACACTGCCGTGGCTGTCTCAGGGGAACAGGCCAGGTGGCCATGTTTTATAGCTCCTTTACATGACCTTGTATCTCTCTTCTCAGTCATTTTCTTAGTCTGTCCCTACTTTGTAATAAGCAAATGCTGTAAGCTTATTTAAAATTGGATATTGTACATTTCTGAATAATACAAATGGTCCTAATGCCATTTCTCCATTCCAACAGTTCCCACTGCAGCTGCTCCTTAACTTGTAACCAAGGTTTGGAAGGGTTAGGGTGTATTTTGTGCCCTGATGGAATGTGGTGCTAATAAACCACCAAGGAATGGGATGGGCTGGTACTTGCCCCACTCCTGATGTTTTAAATGCTACCCAGCTGTTGAGGCTATTCACTGTCCCATCAGACTCAGAGTCGGTCTTGAAACCATTTTATTGATCCCTTGACTCTTGAAAATCCTGATTAGTTAGAATCAAGAAAAAAGAATCCTGTCTGGATTTCTGGATAATACTTCAAAAAACTTAGATCTGGTCACTTGTTAGGAATTCTGGTACCATTATATCTTACTGATTTCTCATCAAGCACCTTTCAAACCCGTCCAGGAGGAAGACCATCATGATATCCTCAAAGGTCAGCTTTAGGGTTTTTGATGAGGTGTGGAAAGTTAAGGCAAATAGAAACATCTGACAATACAAATTCTCCCCTCTGAGGGTTACAGAAGTACTAGAAAGATACTGTGATTAGTCTGTCTTCCTACAGTCCTCTGCCTGGATCAGTGCCATTTGAGGTGGCTGTCTGCCAGTGAGGTCTGTGATCTTTTGATTTTTCTTCTCATTGTGAACCATATGCTCTTTGAATCCTTGCTACAGCTCAACTTTTTTAGCAAGTTTGAAGTTGGCTACACTTTTCTCAGACTCCCTTATTTTCCAGGAAACCCTCTAATACACAAAACCCAGATTGCTAGTTGCCTCTTGATTTCTCTTTACTACTGAATGATGGAACCATTTGTTATTGATTTTCCTAATGAATCCAGACAATTCATCACTGATGAACTAAGGTATTTTTCCTCCTTTTAAGATTTTCTCCAAGCCCTTTCTGGGAAATTTCCAGATCCTGTATTCCTTTTGTGAAGTTTCAGCCTCTGACTTGAAAGCATCTTTGGCTATCTTGGACTTTAGTATGCTCAACAGGAATCTCAGTTCACTATTTCTTCTCCTGGGAAAAACCTTGCTTTCCTCTTCAAAAAGGATCTCACTACTAACACCATTGTTACTGTTTTTATAGAGTAGGTAGCCAACACTGATAGTTGTTCAGACTCATTCTGTTTTAAGAGCAGATGTGTAATATAGGCATGTATTTTTTGATGTGATGTTCTTTATTTACAAGGTGTACAAAAAAATCTTTCAGAGTCCAGGAAAGGTCATGCAAGAGAAAGCATTTTCAATGGTCACAGATACAAGTGTTTTTTTCAGCCAGTGCTCTGTCCCCCAGATTCCATGAGTTGGCTTTCTTTCAAACCCTCAAGTACTTGTCTTGATGTCTCTTTGGCTTCTTTGCTTGCATCTGGCTGTTCCTGTCCATAAACATGCAAACTTTTACTAAACAGTATGTATATTAATTGAATTTATAGACATTTTCCAGCAAAATTTTTTCACCATCTAACGCAGTCTCTTATTCAACTTGCATGTGGCTAGAGGTTTGAGTAGTGACGCAGAAGTTTCAGCTGTTTTATATGCATTACACTAAGAAGGACTACAATGGCTTCTTCTGCTTCCTGTATATGAGGGAAACATCACCAATGTTGTCTCACTCAGCCTTCACCATAATAGTAAGTACATGCCTCAGGAGGGCTGCAGCAGATCACAGCTGTATAGTCTGCCGTAGAACTGCAATACAATTTCGTTTATGCCTTAACGCATTTTCATTCTAGCGGTTTTCTCAACAGCAGTCGTCAGAAAAGAAGTTCTGTGCATCTAGTCAGTTAAAGCTCACCTTTTACTTGTTCTGCAGGGCATGGGTTAATGGACACAACTGTTCCCTGTTCAGCCAATTCCTTGATCAGTCAGTGAAACATGAGATTAGGAAGAAATGCAGCTTCACACTGTGTTTTCATCACTTCCTGTGTCAGTAAGGTATTGTGTTGGCTGTAGTTGGCAAAGTCTTGAGACAGATAGACTTCAGGGTGTCCTCTGCAGCAGGAAACCAGGGGCTGCCCTGTGCCCAGCTGCTTCCAATGCACCGAGGTCAAGACAGGGCCGAGCCCACTAGTCAAGCTGGTGGCACCTCTGAGAAACCACCAATGTATGAGCAGAGGAGGAATGAACAAAAAAGTGAGAAACAGTAGTTGCAGAAAACACATTTCTCCTGTATGTGAAGACAAATAATCACTGTAGGAGAGTTCTGGCCAGGACACAGGATATAACTTCTGTCAGACTGTGGAAATATAGATCCATAGACATCTTTATCCTCTTCTAACTTACCTTGTAGTTATAATCAGGAAAAACTAATTCAGAATGTTACATGCCAGAGGGTTAGATATGACACAGAATAGACTGAATTTAACACATACACTTAAGTTAAAATAAATTCTGTAATAAAGATGCTATTTATTGATCAATAGTCATGTGAAGCGACTCCTTCCGAATAAGATTATATTTTTATAGATTATTTGAAAAAAGTTGTATTATTAAGCGTTAGTGTATTGAAACATTCACATTATTTTTCAAAGAAACTTTAGGGGTCATCCTTGAAGCTTTACTGAAACTGCTTTCCTGCTTTCTCTTCCTGAAAACACACACAGACACGGACACACTTATTTGTGATGTTTACCTCCAATCTCAATATGACTTGGCTATCACTATGAAGAATTCAATTGCACAAGTTCAGTGGGAACCTAAATGAACTTTCCCTGCAGATGGAATAGTTCTGAGAATGTCTTTATCCTTGAGCTGGGACACCATGTAATTTTTTTAATTTTAATCTGTTTACTTTTGCCTTAGCTATTCTGGAACTTTTGTTCTGGCCAAAACCAAATCAACACCATTCAGTCTTTTTTCATTTCATTTTCTGATGGACTTGTAATAGTACAGAAAAGGCTTTTCAAAAATGTGTTTGTTATTATACCTTCACTCTAATTCCTCCCATACAGGAGATGGATCTCAGTGTCTCAAAACACAAAAAGTTCCAAAAGATGTCAGGGATTTAAAGGAATTAGCACTGCTTTTGAAAATACCTAGCCAGCCTTTCTATACAAAGAAAATAAAAATAAACAAAGTGCTTTAGGAAGCCTATAATAATAAAAAAATTGTCATTTATTTGTTCATCCTTTATCCAGACTTTACCCTATTTATTCTTTCTAAAAAAAGTGCTGAAAGAATAACATGGAAAATATTTTTTTTGTTACTTTGGCGAGCTCCAAACTTCTACAGAGCGTAGCACAATGTAAGGCATGGGAGAGCAGTTCAGTTTTGCCGTCCCTTTTGTTGCTGCTAGGCTGCTTCCTGAATCTATTTTCCCTGACTCTCCTTTCATGTTCTGAACACTAGCAGAGTGTTTTATCTAAATTCAAGAGACATACCAAATAAATGTTCAGAAATTCTAATATCACTGGGCATCTGTGGTACCACTTTGACTGTCCACTTAGTACATCTATCCAGATCAAGTATGGTTCAGCCTTCACAGTCTGTGAGACAAACACAACCAAATGACGGCAGACAATTTAGAGAGTCACTTCAGTGATAAGACATAAATAAGCTGCTATATCTTCCATCATCAAGACTTGTGTTTAGAGCAATGATAAATCTGCTCTTTTTTCAGTTTCATGGTGTATTGAGCTAAATATTTTCACTTGTATTACACAATTTTTGAGTTAAAGAACTATCCTAGAGTGAAATAAATTTTAGTTGAATTTTACTAATATTTCTTAATTAAAATCCTCACGATCAACTCATTAAAGGCAGTTTCTAGGTAAAAATGAAGAACAATTATCAGGTGAACAGATGTAAAAGACTTTATGATTTTTGTGTTAGAGGTCCTCTGAATCCTGCGCATGTAGTGCAGAAAAGCATATCCTTTTAGCCTGCAGTTTTTGTGAGCATTTTACAGGTTTTGCAGGTTTTGACAAGGAAATTACACCTACACCACTTGTTTTGATGGGATAATTTTAAACACAGTTTCAATATAAGTTACACCAGGAAGTGTCAAGGTCTTTCAGTATTAATGGCCTGATCTATAATTGATTAGTGTTGTTGTATGGCCCTCAGGCAATTTCATGGCAACGTGTGATTTTCTTTTTTTTAGTTGAAAAATTTTAGGGTCAAATTTTTATATTTCTTATATTTAGTTGTGCATCATTCCTAAAACATCTCTATTGGTCATGGAATAAGATGATTTTCAACATTAGAAATGGCAAAAGAATCAGCCCTCAGCATTGAAAACAGTAATACAATATGGACCTAATGAATAGAATGCTAGAGATATATGAACACGTTTGATAACATTTTATTCAAGAGAAAGCAAGTAGATAATTCTATAAACTTCCAATGTATTCCAGTTAAGCAGCTTATGCTGAATATGTTATCTGTAGATAGATAACTAAAATGTGCAAAATTTGAAAAGAATTTAAGAATAATTCACTGTAAAAATTAAACTAAATGTTTACCCAAAGCAGGCACTGCTTTTCACTGGTTCAGTTTTTACCAAGACAGTGTCTTCATCTCTGATGTGGCTGGAAATGCAGTTAATTAATAGCAATATATAAATCAACTAAATGGGTTTTCTTCATATACAAAAAAACCCCCAAGCAGGTAGTACCCAAAATCCTATTGTAACTGGAACATAAAAGACCTGACTACTTTGCAGATAACATAAAAATCATTGTGTTTTTCCATCACTGTTGAGGGGCATTAATATATTCCCTAACTGATCTTCAAATTTCCCTGTTGTCTGACTTAATTTCTCTACATCTGCTCACAGATATGCTAGGGACATAAGTGATCATGACTTGCTCTAACACCACTGCTGTGCTGGCTCCAGAGGAGGAGGCTGCCTACATTTCTCCCAAGTTAACTGAAGAAGTCTGGTATGTTTCAATGACTTTGTGGTTGATTTCAAAAAGGGTCTTTATAAAGTGACTGTGAGAGACTGAACTGTTAAGGAACAATGACTCAAAACATTTCCCCCATTTGTGGAGATGCCAGGGTGCTTTGCTGAGGTGGAGGAGGTGAGCTTTTGGGTGTGCAGTGGCTAAACCTCTGATCTGGAAAGACAGAGGGTGAAGGATGGGCCATGAGTGATACAGGAGAGGGTCCTGTGGAGTTGGGCAGGTGCCCCTTGCCATGCTAAATTGTCCTGCCTTGCACAGAACACTGGGCTGTGGGGCTTCCTCTCCTCCCCATCCCAGGGAGGTACTGGGACATTGACTGTGGCCTGAGAGTGTTCATCTCTGTTAATGGCCAAAATGGGCCATAATTGACAGTGTTGTAGTCCCCGAGCCACCAGCTGGGATGGCTGGGGAACCAGGGGGCTCAGCAGCTCGGTGGTGGGTGAATTCAGAGATCTAACACCCCCCACAAGTCAGCTGGCCAGGATCCCCTCACCTGGTCTTGTGACCTGTGTGAGGAGGGTCCCCCTGGTTGGTCAGCAGCCAGACAGTCACTCTAACCTTGGGTCACACCACATTGGCCCTCAGCTGTTGTCCCTCCCCTGTCTGTGTCCCTTGATAAAGAACTTGGCGGGCGGAGCCCGCTCTCTTGCTACCTGGCCAGCCTGCGTGCCGGTCAGAATAAACATCGGATCCCTCGCAAGAGCCATCTCTGGACTCTTTACTTCTGATACCGCTCGAGCTAGCAAGCTCTGTGTGGGCTTGGCCGCGTGCCTCCATCGCACGGGTAGGAGAGAAGCTGTATGCGAGGTGCCCGGACACCGCCAGGAGTTCCTGAGCCAGGAATTCTTAGGGAAAAGCAACAGTTTCCTCCACCAGCCAGGCCACACAGCGGCATGACAGCTCTGCTGGTGTGATGGGCAGCTGTGTTGTCTTAGAAGGTGTCAAGGATTCACAAAGTGTCCCCACACTGGGGGAGATACCTGGGCATTCCCACCTGAACCTGAGTGGATATAACCCCAGTAGATTCTGTGTTCCATGGATTTTCCTGTGGATTTCTCCCCACCACTTCTTTGGGACTTCCCCCATGACCCGAGGGATCCAGTTTGCGACCACCACTTTGGCCAAGAGTGTGAAGCAACCAAGTCTCATTGTGGGGCCTACAGCTGGTGAGATCTTCACACTCTTGTCCCTTCTCTCTCTTCCTTTTCCCTTAGGCATATTCTTGGGTGATGCTGTTGCTCTTTCATATTGCAATGCTTTCATGTGGTTGTATTACAATAGATCATAATAACCGGAACAGCTACATGCCTGCTTTCCTTTACAACCAAATTGTTCTGTAATAAACTTCCATGTGTGTATTTACAAACACCAGTCATTTAGTGATCCCTCTAACCCACCCCAAGGAATCTATTGACAAGAACCTGAGTTACCCTCATCTTCTGCGGTATGTCATAACAGCAACCTCTTACTTACAAGGTTGTTTTCATGCTCTTGACCTTGAGAAGGTATGAACTATTGCAATGAATAGAAATTTGGGTGCAATGCTCATTTTTCAAAATTGAAAATGTATTGAAATGTATATGGGGCTAGAAGAAGATCAGCCTTCAAGGCTCTAATTCAGACTTAAGAATGGACAAAGCCTTTTGATATTTACTCCTAGCTGGACTTTTTGTTGTTGTTGGTTTTGGTACATACACATTCTCCTCTCTGAGGGCAGAGACATTTGTCCTTTTTGCACATTTACTTTTACACTTTTCAAAAGGTGGAGAGTGCATATTTGAACCTGCTGCGTAAGGGACTTGCCTGACCCATGACAGCTGTGACTCAAATCTTTCAGACTGGCATGGGTCCAGAACCTTCCTTTTGGTCCTCACTCTGGCTGGAAACAGGTCCTGTGAGACCACCTTATGGGCTGTACAGAATCAGTGGAGACAAAGATCATGTAGCTGGACGGAATCTCTTAAAAGATGTCTTCAAGTCCACAACTTTTCTTAACTTATTTTCTTAACTTCTTATTATGGAAATGTGGGCAGTTTTTCTAGGAGGACAGGATCATCCCTCCTGGAACTGAGTGACTAAGATGTAGGCAATTCCTAAGCCAGGCACATATCACTGAATCCCACCCAGTGCTAAGAACATTAGTAGAACAGGAAGCAAACACTGCTTCAGTGTGACACATTTCATCATTATGACTGAGTCACAAATGGCAAATGTTTAACTGTGCCTTTCAAAAATCTGCTTTTCAGTTTAGTACTGGCTTACTAAAGAAATAAAATTATTTATTTCATTATTTACTGCTTTATTTTCTGAATGAGGGAAGCAGAGGTGGAAATCCCTCAACTGATTTCAACAGTGACACTTAATGAGCTGTCAAACTTCAAATGCACAGTGAATGTGCTTCAAATGACATATCTTTTCCAACCCCTCTCTTGGAGGTAAGCTGGTGACTGGATGATGGGCACAACACCATAAGATGTCTGATGGCGAGAGCCCTTCCCTGTGCTGTACAGCATGCAATGTGTAGTGTTGTCATACTGTTTGCTGCCTTTGATCTGCCCTGGAACATGAAATTCTTTATGGAAAACAACCAGATGCATCATCCAGCCTCCAGATCTGGATCTGTAAAATTCTTAATTAGGGCAAAATATTCCTTTGTGTTCACCCTGTGTGATGCATCACTCGCTGACGTAGATGGGTGTCGCATATTTTAAATGCCTGTATCCCGTGAGTGAGGAATGAAGGCAGAACCCCTTTTCCCTGGCTGCTTTCTTTAGCTGATACATAGGCTGCTGTGTGACACAAATTGACTGACTCAGCTATTGTTTGAACTTGAACTGACCCTGTAGTTCTCAGTCTGAAGAAAATAGTTAATAACTAAAACACACGTGAAGTGTGTTTGCTAACTATTATTTTGCCTAAACTTATAGTACTTAGAAGCCATGAACCATTTTATTTAAAGAGAGGGATACAATTATGCTATTAAAACTAGTAGTGAAACGTCCTTCTTTCACAACCTGTATAAGCTTTTTCCCTACTGTTGAGTGAAATTGAAACCAGAGTAATAGTCATTTCTTGGCTGCAGTTTTTCTTTACATGAATTTTTGTAGTTTCTTCCTGTAGAAATTAGGCATGTTGTATGGAGAGACTGAGGGCATCTGACGCTTGCTCTTTTTGCCTACATGGGAATTGAGGTGGCAGCTAAGAGCATCTCATACAGTCAGGGAGCACATGAATGGGACTGGGTGAACTGGCTTTGTCAGACAACTAGCCAAGAGGGTAATCATTATATGAGGGAAGTCATATACTATTAGCATCAATGAGTAGCACATAACAGGTTCCACCTGTCTCAAAGGGGAAAAAAGATCTTAGCTCAGGAGTTATTAGGCCTGTTGAGAGCTTTAAACTAGATTTTAAGAGGGATGGAGACATAACCAGGCTTGACAGAGATAATGTGTGGCAAGGGAGAACTATTGTGACCACGCTAGTAGCAAAAGGAGACCTATGATGGAATACCTCGAGCAAGCACAAGCAGACAAAGGTGTAACTACAAGACAGGACTATGGAGCATCCCTTTACACCCCTACGGAGATACTGACACAATCTCTGTAAAGTACTTGTACAACATATGGAGTGTGAGGAACAGACAAGATGAACTAGAGATCCATGTGCAGTCACAGGATTTCGATCTTTGCAATTTCAGAGACATAGTGGGATAGCTCACATGACTGGAATGTTGTCAGGAAGGGCTACACCCAGTTTAGGAGAGACAGACCACAAAGGCGTGGTGGAGTTGTCCTTAATGTGAAGCAACTCTTGGAAGGTCTTGGGGTAGATGATGAGTGTATCAAGAACTTATAGGTTACAATAAAAGGGCAGATTAATAAACACCTACTGTTATGGGTGTTTGTTGTAGGCTACCTGATCAAGAGGAGGAAGTGGATGAGGCCTTCTACATGCAACTAGAAGCAGCCTCCAAATCACAGGCCCTGGTTTTTGTGAGAGACTTTAACTATCCTGACATCATCCTGATGATGCTTGTGTGTCCCTTCCAACTCAGAATATTCTGTGATTCTGTGACATCTGCTGGAGAAGCAACACAGTGAAACACAAACAGTCCAGGAGGTTCCTGGAAAGTACTGAGGATAACTTCCTGTCACAAGCAGTGGAGAGTCTCACAAGGAATGATGTGCTGTTTGACCTTACACTAACAAACAGGGAAGGCCTTGTTGGACATGTGAAGCCTTGGCTGTAGTGACCATGAGATTGTGGAGTTCAGTACAGGCTGAGGAGGGAGCAGGACAGCAAGTAAGATCATAACATGGACTTTAGGAGAGCTACATTTAACCTCTTCAGGGATCTTCTTGGAAGAATCCCATGGAAACAGGCCCCTGCAGGGAAGAGGGGTACAAGAGTGGCAAGTTGCCACTGAGATTAGCTCAGTTGATTAGAGTATGGTATTAATAATGCCATGGGGTTGTGGGTTCAATCCCATATGGGCCATTCACTTAAGAGCTGGACTTGATGATCCTTGTGGGTCCCTTCCCACTCAGAAGATTCTGTGATTCTGTGATATTCAAGGATTATTTCCTCCAGGCTTAAGAACAATGCATTCCAATGAGAAAGAAATTGGGCCAAAGAGGCAGGAAACTTCCATGGATGAATAGAGAACTGTCATTTCTGAAGTATAAGCAAGAAATAAAAAGGAGATAGAAGCAGGATCAGGTCACTCTAATGAATATAGAGACCATGTCAGAGTAAGTAGAAAGAAGACGAGGAAGGCCAAAGCCCATTTGGAATAAATCTGTCCGAGGATGTCAAGGACAGTAAGAAGGACTTCTTTAAATACATCAATAACAAGAGAAAAACAGAAGATAATGTGGGCTCATTACTAAATGGAGGGAGGACGATGGTAACAGGATGAAGAGAAGGCAGAGTTATTGAATACCTTCTTTGCATCGATCACCACTGACAAGACCAGCCCTCAGGGATCTCTGAGTCCAAGGTAAAAGAATATTGGAGTGAAGACTATCCCTTGGTCCAGAAGGATGGGGTTAAAGAACACCTGGACAAACTTGATATATGTCCATGGATGCTAATGAGATGAATCCATGAGAGAGCTGGTGGACACCATAGCAAGGCCACTCACGATCATTTTTCAAAGGCTGTGGCACTCAGGAGAGGTTCTTGAGGACTGGAAGAAAGCAAACATCATCCTGGTCTTCAAAAAGGCCATGAAGGAGGACCCAGGGAACTACCAGCCACTCAGCCTCACCTCAGTCCCTGGAGCACCTCATTCTGGGGGCCATCTCTATCCACATGGAAGACAAGAAGCTGATCAGGAGCGGTCAGCATGGATTCAATAAATGTAACTCGTGCTTGACGGACCTTATAGCCTTCTACAATGAAGCAAATACTTGGATGGATGACAGGAGAGCAGTGGATGTTGTTGTAAGGGACTGAAAATTGTTCATGCCTCAAACATTGATAGAAAGTTTTAAAGAAGATACAATCACAGACATCTCCTTGAAGAACTTTGGACTGTAAGTCAAACTACTGAGATTAAATAAAGGGAAAACCCATTCTTTCATCAACCTTAGGCCCTGGGGAGAAACAAACAAGTAAACAAAGAAAAGAATGTGAGCCAAACCCAGCAGCCATTCTAAGATTCATCCCTGGCTGAGTTTGGGGTGGGGGAGAACAC
>VXAZ01004470.1:61846-93257 GCA_013399875.1 Gymnorhina tibicen
TCTTTCTTTCTCTCTCTCTCTCTCTCTCTCTCTCTCTCTCACATATCTACCATCAAATAAAATCCTCACTATTGCCTGGCATATGGTCTCATTTGCACCTTAATTGTAGCAGAGGAATTTCCTGAGAAACTTAGTAATAACTGGATCCTAACAGTTGTCTACCTCAATTTCAGCAAGGCTTTTGACACTGTCTCTCACAGGAGAACTCAGGAGGTATGGACTGGGTGAGAGGGTGGTGAAGTGGATTGAGAACTGTCTCAGTGACAGATCCCACAGGGTTGTAATCAGAGACGCATACTCTGGTTGGAGGTTTATCACTAATGGTGCCCCAGAAAGCTCAATATTGGGCCCAGTATTGTGTAATTTGTTCATCACTGGCTTGGAGAAAGGGGTAGATGTCTCCCCAGCGTGTTTGCTAATGATACATACCTGGGAGAACTGGTCGATAGCATGCAGTGCTTTGCAACCCTTTGAAAGGACCTTGATAGATTGGAGAATTGGGCTGAGAAGAACAATCTGAAATTCAACAAGGGCAAACATAGGGTCCTACACCTGAGGAGGAATGATCCCCTGTACCAGTACAAGCTGGGGGCTGACCTGATGGAAAGCAGCTCTGCAGAGAAGGACCTGGGAGTCCTGGTGGACAACAAGCTGTCCTTGAGCCAGCAGTGTGTCCTTGTGGCCAAGAAGGCCAGTGGTATCCTGGAGAACATTAGGTCAAGAGAACTGATCCTGCCCACCTACTCAGCCGTAGTGAGGCTGCAGTCTGGAATACTCTGTCCAGTTCTGGGGTCCTCAGCACAACAGATACATGGAATTCCTGGAGTGAGTCCAGACGAGAGCAACAGAGGTGATCAAGTAATTGGAGCATCTGTCTCACAAGGAAAGACTGAGAGAGTTGCACCTCTTCAGCCCTGAGAAGAGATGGCTGAATAGGGACCTCATCAAGGTCTGTCAGCAGATACATGGAATTCCTGGAGTGAGTCCAGACGAGAGCAACAGAGGTGATCAAGTAATTGGAGCATCTGTCTCACAAGGAAAGACTGAGAGAGTTGCACCTCTTCAGCCCTGAGAAGAGATGGCTGAATAGGGACCTCATCAAGGTCTGTCAGTATCTGAAGGGAAGGTGTCAAGATAATGGGGCCAGGCCTTTTTTGGTGGTGCCAACCAATAGGACAAGAGGCAATGGGTAGAAACTGATGCACATGACTTTGCACCTGAACATGAGAAGGAACTTCTTTACAGTGTGGTTGACAAAGCACTGGAACAGATTGCCCAGAAAAATTGCAGTCTCTCTCACTAGAGATACTCAAGAACCGTCTGGGTGCAATCCTGTGCCATGTGTCTCCTACCATCCCCTCAAGTCTCATTCTGGGCAGTGTGAGGCAGTGCAGTGTAGAGGTTGCAGAGTTGGTGGTCCAAAGATTGCAGGTCCTGAGAAGGGATCTAGTGGGAGAGCCTGGCATGCTCCAAGTGTCTAGTGCTCAGTGGGGCCTGGCTGCACTGTGGATTCCCAGCTGCCAGACAGCACTGCAAGGTTCTGCTGTGCCCTTTCATTAGGATGAAAGGGTCCTGTGATAATTCTGGTGGTTCTGTGATAATTTCTCCTGAAGCAAGTATTGCCCGCACCTGTAGGATTACGGATTTTCTTTTAGCAAAGACAAAATACAGTGAAGCTGTCTTTCCCTCAGTAAACTCACCCAAATCAATAGCAATATTTGCATCTATGAAGTCTTTAGCTGACTGACTATTAAAGGTCTTATGGCTGCTGCTCTGAACTGTTGATATAAAAAAAATTTTCTATGTATTGACACAATCACAAACTGTAGGATGCAAATCCTTCTATACTTTCCTCACCAGAGGCTTGACTTGAAGGAGCCAGACTTAGGGGTTACTTCATTCAACCTATGCCCGCCATGAACCTGTGGTGTGACCTCTTCACTGAAACTGTGAACAACAGCACAACTAGCTATGTGAATCATAACCATGTGATTGAAAAAGGTGTAGTCTCATTGTATCAGCAAATGCTATGGACGACTTTGTAGTGTGGTCATAGGTAAAGTAGGCTCAGATTGCCAACTTATTTCATAAAAAGCAATGGTGATTTATGTTCTTAACCCAAAATCTGCAGAAGCTTAAGTGAATGTGTTGATAGAAGTGCAGCTGCCAAGCACCCTTAAGTCCCCATGGCTACCTGGACTGCTGTACAGGCCACTGCAAACCACTCAATATCAGCTGGCACTCCACAGTGTGTATGGACAGAGACAGCCTCCGTGAGGCACAGAAAGGTACAAGGGACCCCATTTCAGGGATAGAAAAGGTTAATTTTTAACCTGTATGATCTCCTACCTGCTTGCCTGAGTACTTGTCCCTCATTGATTTCTGGAGAAATTAAGTGCTTAGGTATCAGTTTTTGTTTTAGCAGCTGAAATATTGAAGAAGAAGGCAAAAGTTTCTCATCCTGCAGTGATGAGCAGGTTGCCTGGCTTCCTGGGAGGGATCCTCAGATAATGGTAAAGCTTCATGTAAATGAGAGGACCTTGCTAAATATGTCTACACAACCAGGGCCTCTGAGGGGGAAGAGCTGCAGGAAAGGACTGGACACAGTACAAACAGGGAATCCTACTCTCAGCTGCCAAAATTGCAAATCTGGAAGTATTATTCGTGACTCAGAATTGCTCATTTTCCAGACATTCTTCACATGTGCTGCATATACTCCTAGGGTGGAGGTTTTAAAATGGGGAGAGGGAGAACTGAACATTTCCTGGGGTTCGTTGGAAATAAAAGGTTATTACAGTTTTTATTTATTACTCTTGAATAATACATATTTAGCAAAAAGTTAGCCCTGAAAACACATTAAATGCAAGCAAGATATAAAAAAAAAATAAAGGAGAAGGAACAGCTGAAAACAGTGTAGGTCATTGCAGCTGTGTTGGAATCAGAATGATTCTGTCATCAACTAATGAAAGATATGTGAATAATTCATTTCATATTTATCTACTTTAAGGTCATGTACAACATCTATTATCATAACATTTGAGTGTCTCACAGTCTCTGTTGTTATCTTCACATTTCCCTTGTCAGATCTTATTATTTCCATTGTACAGCTGGGCAATCAAATCAGCCAGCAACCCAGGGAGGATTTACCCTGCTTTTATGCCGTTTACAGCACCTAAGTCAGGAACTCAGCCCTTGTGAGGAATGCCTGTGCTCTGGAGGGAATGTCAGGTCTTGCCAGAAGGTGCCTGAGACGTACCTGACTTATACAGCATCCAGGAGGACTCTTAAGTGCTTTGAGTTGGATGAAATGAAAGTGAATCTCTGAGATTTGCCCACAATCTGACAAGATGCTTGAAGCAGGCCATGAAAACATGCAGCCTCCTAGCTCCATATCACTGACCTAGCTGCTTCTGCTAGCTGTTTTCTGAGAGAAGTTTATGTTGTTTTATAAAGCTCAGGACAATCTATGTGTATTACCAACTTGCCCACGTGCCTTTGAGTTGGCACTGATACATAGTTAGGAGATAATAAGCTGTTCTCCAGCCAGCAGGCTGTATGCTGTTATGTTATCCAGTACAGTCCAGCATCTCACTACAGCTGGAAGTCTATTACAGGCTTGCTCACAGTGTGTCTTTTTAAAGATAAACTGTAGGCTGCTCAGATTTTATAAACATGTTTTCTTCTTCCCAGCTGAAATAAAAGCTGGCCAAAATTCAGGCTTACAGAGGCACCAATTTAAGTCCAAAATAAGTCTTTAAGTTATGTTATTTAAGATTTGCATGCATGTAGTCAGGAGCAGAATTTAGATTGTTATGTTTAATCTAGCTCAACTCCTTCTAATTCTTTCCTGGTGGGAGGATATTAAAGCTTTCAAGAGTCAGTCTTTGTTCCAGTTTGTTGGTGTACCCATGGCGGCTTTATAATTTTTATGTTTCATCAAATTGGAATGACAACCACATGCTGTAGGATTTTTCCCCTCATTACACAAACCTTCACTATGTACTCTGCTGAGCAAATATCTAGATTATCTTGTATCAGGTGAGTAAAACTGAATGAGTTTAAGTATAAGTCTCAACTTGCTTAGATTGATTCAAACCCCACTTTTCCAATTCATTCATTCTGGCTTCAATTTTGCTTGAGACTCCAAAATTCCTATGAGTCTTGCAAGGCTGGACTTCTTCTCCTTACTGCTTTTATTGATGGTTTTTGACATATTAAAAATTTTATTTTGAAAATAACAGTATTTTGCATTAGTGTAGCTCTTAAATTTTTACTGTTCTTAGTGTAGGTCTTCAGTGACTTGCCCAAGGCAACAGAAGGAATTAGAGACAAGACAAAGTATTTCTGGCTCATTGACTTAAGCTCACACCTTTTCTTTCCAGAAGTAAAGACAAGGCTTTTCTTTCCAGAACTGTAAAATTCCTCTTTCAGGAGTTTCTAATACTCTTTCAGTATTAGAAAAGAAGTCCTGTAGGTAAACTTCCAAAAACTGTGAGTTGAGCTCATTGAGATTTGACTTAGAATTTCCCAGGTGGAGGTATATACATTGGCATCATTTTTTCCTGCCCAGCACTTGGCTCTAATTTAATTTGTGTCTTTTTATACTGTCATCCTTGTTTTATGTGATGCATAAAGATGTGATGTTAATATTCGATTAATTTTGTAAAACTGATGCCATTTTAATTATCATCACTGTTAAGACTGTGTTACTTATTTCTATCCCAGAATTTCTTCTGTCTCCTAATGCAGCCTTTTAGACTAGTATCTATTAAACTGAAAATCTAATGGTTGGTGGAATGTTATGGATATGATTAGATTGAGTCTTAATTTTCTTCTGGTTAATTTTCTTCTGAACAGTTAAGCAAGGCTCCTACACTCCCTCAATGTAAAGTAAATTTCCAAATTACCTCTTTATTCTCAAGGTTCTTTCTGCAATCTTCTGTGAAGTATCTACCTATTTTCACAATTGTGTACACTGGAAAAAACAGAGGAGGGTGGGAGGAAACTGACCAATGGTGAGCTGCTCACTCAAGAGCCCTATATGTCACTGATGAGAGACAGCCACTTTGAGGACAGAATTCATTTTGCAGTTTTCAGAAGTCTGCCATAAATGAATCATACCATAAAAATGCTTATTTCTCACTCATTACTGTAAGGAAACCCATGGTGAACAATTCTATGTGGATGATCTGATTTAGGTGGCATTTATCCTACTTAATATTCCAAAAGCCAGGCAGACTCTTTTCAGAAGAAATGAAACAACTTCCTAGTGGAGATTCCTTTAGTAAGACATACAAGAATTAATTTACTATCCTTTGGTGTGGTGGGGAAGCTCAGCCCATGGTTTGTGAGGTGTTTCAGCCTTAGGGGGTAAGTTCAGTTTGTGGCCCTTCAGTGCATTCTGTGTGGCAGCTTCAGAGCTGATTGGAGGCTGGGCAAGCTGTGCTGGCACGAGGGCAGCGTGCTCCCCGGTGCCACCTCTCTGGGCAGCCCAGAAGCCATGTAGCGCTTTGGGACAAGACACACAGCCAGATTTAACCAGGGAGACATGGAAGCCGAGTGCTGCCATGTGTGAGTGCCTCCCAGCTCTGCTACATGCACAGTTGCCCAGCACTCCAAATTCTCGTGTGTGCTTGTCTCAGCCTACTGGCTGTGCACACGCACATTCATCCAGACATTTGGCAGGTAAGGCAGCCGTAGTAGTGCTTTTCTCTCATCCTCAAAAAGTATGCAGCCTGTCCAGGCAGATAACTTGGATACTGGTTGTCTATCCCAACAGCTGATTTTCTTCCAAGGCCACATCATATCTTTTCTAAGTTGTTGCTTACCAAACTGAGCCTTCATCCTCTTTAAATATGGCCTGTGTTCTTCTCACACATGCTTGATTTTATATTTGTATACACACAGTTTTCTAGCCTATGAAGCACCAAATAACTCAGAATTGCTTCAGTGACTTTTTTCTGTCTTCTATCACTGCTCCAATATTTGCATGGGCTGTAAATTTTAATGGTAGGAATTTTATGTTTCACTTCAGGTTAAGGATAGAAGTCCAAATAGAGAGGGACAAAGAACAGGCTGTAGAGCAACTTCAGAAGGAACAGTGATTCTCTGATTACAACTTTAGGTTAAGGCTTATCAGTCAAGCCATTTTAACCTGTATAGGCCACAGTTACTTGGAATCATAGAATCATTAGGGCTGGAAAAGACTTCTAAGATTATGGAGCCCAACCATTAACCCAACACTGCCAAGTTTCACTACAGAACCATGGCTCTTAGCACCGAATCCACAAGCTTTTGAACACTGGCTGGGATGGTGATTCTACCACTTCTGTAGCAACCTGGACCAATGCCTTTCTGTGAAAAAATTTTTCCTGATACCCAATCTAAACCTCCCCTGGTGCAAGTGAGGCCATTTCCTCTTGTCCTATATTTTGTTACCTGGGAGAAGAGACCAACCCCCTCCTGGCCACAGCCTCCTTTCAGGCAGGTGTAGGGAGTGATAAGGTCACCCCGAGCCTCCTTTTCTCCAGGATAAACACCCTCAGCTCCCTCAGCTGCTCCTCACAGGACTTGTGCTCCAGACCCTTCCCCAGCTCCCCTGACCTTCTCTGGACTCACTCCAGCCCCTCAATGTCTTTCTTGGAGTGAGGGCACAGAACTGGACACAGCACTTGAGATGTGGCCTCACCAGTGCCCAGTACAGGGGGACAATCCCTGCCCTGGCCCTGCTGGCCACACCATTGCTGATCCAGGCCAGGATGGCATTGTCCTTCTTGGCCACCTGGGCATACCCTGGCTCATGTTCAGCTGCTGTCACCAGCACCCCCAGGTCCTTTCCAGCCCCTCTGTCCCAGCCTGTGGCGCTGCCTGGGGTTGTTGTGACCCAAGGGCAGGACCCAGCCCTGGGCCTTGTTGAACCTCAGGCCTCAGCCCATGGATCCAGCCTGTCCAGACCCTCTGCAGAGCTTTCCTGCCCTCCAGCAGATCAACACTCCCATACGATTTGGTTTCAGCTGTGAACTGATTGAGGGTGAGTTCAATCCCCTCATCAGATAATAAATAAAGATACTAAAAAGAACTGTCCCAAATACTGAGCCCAAAGGAACGCCACTGGTGACCGGCCACCAATCGGATAGAACTCTACTCACCACCACTCTCTGGACCTGGCCATCCTGACAGATTTTACCCCATGAACTGTGCACCTGTCCAAGCCATGAGCAGCCAGTTTCTTCCAAAAAATGCTGTGGGAAAAGGTGTAAAAGGCTTTACTGAAGTACAGATAGACAACATTCACAGCCTTTCCCTCATCCACTTTTCCACATTCCATCCTGTATCACAAGTGGTTCAGCTTGTCACAAAAGGAAATCAGGTTGGTTAAGCAGGACCGGCCCTTCCTAAACTCATTATGGCTAGGCCTGATCCCCTGGTTGTCCTGATATGCAATGTGATGGCACTCATGATGATCTGCTCCATAACCTGTCCCTGCACTGAGGCTAGACTGACTGATTTGAAGTTGGCCAGAGCCTCCTTCCAAACTGTCTTCCAGATGTATTTGTTTTCTCAATCATAAGTTTATGTAGCAGCCTATCAAACCTCCTCCAGAATTATCACACAGAGCTCCTAAGTTTTAAACAATTGTTTATGAAAGGAAAGTAGACAGACGCACAAAATATTCACATTTTCTTATGATAACTTTGATTTGGAAGAAAAAAATGTTCAGTAACTTCTAGTAGACAAATCACCTTTTTCTTAACAAGCAACTTAATAGCATCCAATTATATAAACCAAAAAATAATGTAGACTGTATCACAGATGAAATCTAGGTAATGGAACTACTGGTTGGACTTCCACAGTCTGGCTGGCAGAGTCATTAAAAAGCAAGGTGTAAAACTGTAGTGGTAAACATAACTTTACTTAATCTGTGATGATTTGAGTCCTCTGGTTCACTGAGATTATACATTTGAACCCTTCCATCTGTCCTATTTTACCTTCTGGTTGCATTAATAGAGCTATTGAATACAACTAACATCTGAAACTACTTGGCTAGCCAGACATAACACAAATACTTTTAGTGAGAACCTTAAGTCTTTAGACAAACTGTAGTTCAGACTTTTTCTTCCTAAAGTGCAACAAACTGTGTTCCATGACTCTAATTTCCTTCGCTCTAATTCATTAGCTGAAGTGTGAGTAAATCAAAATAATCATAGCCTTTCAGATAGTGTTAAAACTTTCCCAAACTAGGAAAGTTGTGTAGTGTCCTGTAGGTCTGACTCCCATCTCACTTGAAAACTGAGCAGGTGAGTTGAGGACTCACAGACATCTTTATTTTTCTAGAGGTTAAAATCTTTATAAACATTCTTTCCCATTCTCTTGCCTTCCTTGCTGATGTTGTAGTTGCTTGTTTTATAAAGTCTGTCATCTGGAAAAATTATATAGTCTACATGTAAAAGCATAGCCCTGTCATTCCTAATGATATTGGAACTAATCAGAACTATTTCCCAAAAATCTCTGAGCATGATTAAACAGAGCACACTAAGGAATTTTTCATGCAGATTGGGAGACTGTTCAAAGCACTGCCAAAGTAAAGATTCTACTTCAAAGAGAACAGATGGGAAATGTACCTTTGATTTCCACATGGAATGGAATGAGGAACTGAACTGTCCCTGGACCAGCCCTAAGCTGGAGGCAGGATCGATAGCACTGCACTTCCAGGTATGTCTGTCTGACCCACTTATAGTTCCCCTATCTTTTCCGCATCTGCAGGGAGAGTGCTAAGGAGTCTGGTATTATTTACAATATATTTGCTACACCTGTCATAGATTCAATGGAGATTTAATTCTAATACAAGCCAGCACAGGTAGAATGTAAACAGGAGAGAAACATACAACTGGTTCTTGTTGATAGACGGCCTCCAAGTGAGTTTGGATAGCTGTCCTAACTCAAGCCTGATCCACTCAGAGCAGAAGCTCAGCAGTGACACATTAGCAACACATTGTTTAAGAAAGAATGAAAAAGAACAAAGTGAATTCTGGCACTTTTTTGCCACTGTGCTCATTACATAAATGAAAATTACTGGGTACAGAATCATAGAATGGTTTGGGTTGGAAGGGACCTTAAAGATTACCTAGTTCCAAACCCCCCCTTCATTAGCCTAGGTTGCTCAAAGCCCCATCCAACCTGGCTTTGAACACTTCCACAACTTCTCTGGGCAACCTGTTGCAGTACTTCATCACTCACACAGTAGAGAATTTTTTCCCAATATCTAATCTAAACCCACCCTCTTTCAGTTTAAAGCTATTCCCACTTGAATCAAAAGCTCCCAATGCAGGACAGATGGATATAAAGATGATTTAGCTTTTTGGTCATTTATGTAGTGACAACTCCCTCTCTCCTCTTATTCCTCATTCCCTAATTGTCCTTCCCTGGAGGTTCCAGAAGTATATCCATCGCAGTGCTAATTTTGCATCTTTTGGCAGGATCTTGCATGATGCAGTCTCATTCCAGAAAAAGAAAAACACTGGTATTCATAATTGCAATTTTGATGAGCTGTGTGGCAGCTAAAATCATTATGGGTGAAATCTGATCTCAGCTTCCAGACCACAAAAATAACATGTCTACATTTAAGTAGGGAGGGGAGCACTGATTCACATAAAATGCAGCTTGAATCATACAAGAATGAATGCTTCTTGAAGGCTTACAAAGTTAGGTTAATTATTTGCTGTTAGTGTGCATTTTGATTTCCCATGGGGCTAGGACAATGTAGAAATCCTGTCCTAACCACAATAATACTTGTCTTCACCATGTTTCTAGCCCACAGAAATGCGAGAGGTCTCCTTGAGAATCCTTATTCCACCAGACTTCCAGCCTTGTTTCCAGAGAGTAGAGGGCAGGTAGGTCTGCTTAACTTTCAAAGTTTGTACGCATGTCAAAACCAGCTGCAAAATCTATAAATTATGTAAATCAGCATAATTCCACCAATTTAAACAGAGATACAACAACATTCACTAGCTGAGCATCTGGCTCCTCATCCTAGCTATTGTTCCAGACGTGTGCACTAAATATTTCACTGTATCTTTCTGACATTATTAAAGTTTTTCCTCTTACCCTGTGTCTCACTATACTTTCTAAAACAACTCTCATACATGTGTTTGTACTTTACAGCTATCATTTCTGTATAATACCCCTTATTTGTACTTTAGCTATCATGCTGTTTCTAAGAGTACATGAGTCATTTACCTGGGTGGGGAGAAGTGTCATATCAGATTGTGTTATTGATTTCAACACTGATGTACAGCTTTAAGTTATATTTCTGTTATTCTTTCATTAAAAAAAAGTAGATCATCTTTTTCTAGCACAATATATGAGTGTTTTCTTAAAATGTATATAATTGCAGACCAATACAATTATATTTATCAGCTGTCCAGACTTTCAGATAACAATAAGCAACTTCCCTTTAAAATGTCTTCACAGTTTTGAAACACACTTTTTCTCAGCTGGTCTTACCCCTGTGGAAGACTAATTCATCTCATTTCATACCCTGGTTACAATACTATTTGGATGGCGTTCAGGAACAGATTCTCATTCTTAAGATCTGTATCCCAGAGCAGCACTCTCAGATTAATGTGAAGCATGTGGCTAAATCCCATGAATGACTCTGAAAACATCAACCATCATTTTTTTTTCTCTTTTCCTTTTTTTTTTTTTTTTTGTTTGTTTGTTTCCTAGCTCAGCTTCTACTGTTAATCAGATTATTTTTCTAGTATTCTTTTAGAAAATAAAGAATAGTGGGAAATATAGATCTGAATAGGATTTGTCTGATAGCTGTCAGATTCTGTTCTCCCAATTTCTTTAGAAACCCCTTAAGAATTTAGTGTGCACCCAACTCCACACTATGATTACAGTGCTAACAGTACATATAAGCTGGTTTGGTTAAAGTCACTTCAGCTGGGCTGTCAAGCTTTAATATCCCACTTTGACTGCAATGTAGGCACACCCACAATGTGGGAGAGGAAACAGAAGTAAAGCAATATGCCCAAGATTACAGAGGAAGCCTGCAGCTGAGCCAGCAAGGAACTCCAGACTTGTGGCTTCAGGACCAGCGCCTTTTCTTTCCTTCTAGGAATTTGTAGGAAGTATTCTACCTTCCAAATTTCAGGCATAATGGGATTTGTAGTTTTTGAATTTATGATATATTTTGTTTTGATTCCTCTCACATTCTGCCCTTTATTTGTTTCAATTATATGAACTGTTTGCGGATATTATCTGCCTAGCTTCTCTTGTTGTGAGCTATGGATGTAGAATGCCTGCAGATTTTTTCCCTGTACTTTTTAAATTATATACATGGTTAAGACTGAAACCTTTTCTTGATGGTTTTTTATATTTTCTAGGCCTGAGGCATCCTGTAATACTGTAGTTTTCGGTAGTAAATAATAATTTCCTTCCTTTTCCAGCACGATCAGTAAATTAGAACCAGTGTTTATGTATATTTAAAAAAAAAGTGATAAAAATAAAACAATCTATAGTGGTGCTTAGAGCTAATAGGAAAAAGTAGTAAGGGATCATCCTCAGAGATTGTTCGAGAGTGATGTAATTTTGCTGGTACTCAGACACCATGGGAAAGAAAACCGTGGAAATACTGAAATATAAAGCTCCAGTTGATTTTAGGAGAGATTGCACATTAGGGTGGAATTTGGCCTTTCTAATTCGCAGTGGTCCTATGATCAGACTCAGTCTTATTTCAGCTCCAGCTACACACTCTCCCTCTCCAAAGGCTGACTGCCATGATCCTTTCCAGGACTGCACAGGAGGGGCATTTATAATGCAAAGTGAAGCACTGTGGCATAGTTTATTCCCAGAGCTGCCATTGTCTACCTGAATGACCTCAAACAAGTCATTTTACCTCTTGAGTTTTTCCATCTGTACAGTACTTCTAGATCTGCAGAGGAAATATGCTGTATAAAAGTAAGGAATTATTATGGACATAGTTTAATGAAGTTATTTGTTTGCAATCATTTGCTTGTATCTCACAGTATGTTTATATTGTGTCTTTACACTTTGCACCATTTTCAGTCTCATCAGTAGTAAGAAGAGGGAGGACGTGACTGTGAAGATGAGTCATATGATCCTCTAAGATACAGAAATTATATCAATTATGCTTGATAATCCTTATTATACCTGTCTCAGCCTTCTGGGAAAGAAAGCTCTTGTTTTAGTTGGTCTTTTCTTAAGCAGTGGGAATTTCCCAAGTAATGTTATTTAAATACCATCTCTAAATATCCATGCTAGTTCCCAAGACTGCCATTTGTTCTGAGGGTACAAACAGCACAGCACATGCATTTCTCTGGATCAAAGCAAAGAAGTGCCTAAAGGTTTAGTTTACTGGCAACACCTAGGTGGTTGTGATTCTCCACTTTCCTTGGGGGCTTGTACTCACAGTAGGCAGACTACCTGGAAGACCACAGGATGTGGAAATACACAGTGCAGAGTAATGTTATTGCCATGCAACAGCTATCCTTGTTACTTTTATTTAGGGATGCTGGGCAGGCAGAGATTTCAGGGGCCAAGCGTTCAGCCATTCACCCTCTTCCTAATGAACTCACAGAGCAGCCAGCAATAGCAGAGCACTGAGGCTCCTCTAGCCAACAGATCTTACTCAGAAAGGGTGTGTGGCTCAGCAAAAAATAAGGCCTTCATAAAATTATTTTATTTGGATCCTTGCCTACAAAATCTCAAAAATAGTTGATATTCCCAGATGTCCCTCTGGTCACTAAGATAATATCCAATCTTGTTTAAAGTTGTTCTCACTAGGAGAATGTTTTTTCTCTCATCTCACAGAGGACCATTTCACAGCCTGATACACCTCATTCTCACATTCATCCTCCTTTCCTTTTCTTAGCATTTTCATTGTCCTAAAATAATTCCTTTCCTATCACACACCTTTTAAATATTTATCCATGTGGTCTTCTTTCTCAGTTATGACAGATTTAGTACTTAATCTTATATATTAAAATAAATTCTGTTCTCCCCTACTCTTATTTTATTGTTCCCTCAACCTCTCCAATACACTGATTTTTATTCAGGACATAAGTTCCTAAAATGTAGTGGAACATTGTGAAAAGGACTTTTGCCATCCTGCCCACTGAGGATGTAACCCTTGCCTATGCAATTCACAGCTGCAATACCATTTTGGATGTTATATCATGTTCCTAATATCTTTCTCACTTTCTGTCCACTCTCACCTCTGGACTTCTTTAAAATTACTGTTTTCCAAATTCCTCCATTCATCTGAATGTGTTTTATCTTAAATTCATTGGCCTTATTAAAGACTGACCCTTTATTTATTTACTTCTGTTCTTTTTCCAAATCTGCTGGGATCTGTTACTGTTATTTTATATCTTCAATATTTGCAACACTTTCTTTAATATTATTTGGGCTCATATAGGAGTTCCACTAGACAGAAATGATCAACAGAGAACAGAAGAATTCAAGTTATAAAATGCAATGAAAAATCCTAATTATGTTGTCTTTGATGAAGTTTGAAAGTTTGCAAAGCTCATGCTACAAAAATCAGGAGGATGTTTCTTTCTTCTCACTACAGACAGGAACACTGATATTCAAAACAAATCCTCTGTGAAAATGGTTTGAAGCAGAGGTATTTTCCTGATGAATGCTTTCTGATTAGGGAGTGGTTTTGTGAACATGCAGCTCTCGTTAATCTCCTTGGGACACTTCTTAAGCTAAAAGCAGTATGGTCAGACAGTTGATATGTCAATTACATTCATATTGAGAGATTTTAGCTTCTGGATATTTCCAACATATCCAAAACTAAGGAACAGTTCAGAAGTCTTTGTTAAAAAGGTTTGGAGAAAAGATCACATTGCATGCAGCAGCTGTTTGCGTGGATTACCTAGTCTAGCCATTCTGTCAAGGCTAAAAAAAATACTGTCTGAACTGCAGGGAGCAAACAAGTCACTGAAATATCAGTGAAGTAAGGGCATGTTACAAGCAGCATGGCTGGACTTCCTCTGTCAAGCTCCAGCTTGGGCAAGTAAGTAGGACAATTCTAAACAAAGACCTTGTTTGGCTGTCCCATTTAGAGGTATTTTTGGAATGAACAAGTTGAAATGGTTATTTTCTAGCTCTGTTGTAGAGCCTTCAGACGTGTTGCTTTTCACTGTATATTTATAACAAATCATACAAATCTATATACAAAGCTTGGAGTTTCATTTTTTTACAATGGTGGACTTGGCTTTGCTGGTCTCTCTGTGGCCTTCCTTCCTTCCTTCCTTCCTTCCTTCCTTCCTTCCTTCCTTCCTTCCTTCTGTCCTTCCTTCCTTCCTCCCTCTCTTCCTCCCTCCCTCCCTAAAAATTCAGCAAAAGCTTCCTAGAGCTATTTTGCTTTATCCTTCTAAAATCTGCTAAGATGCATATTTATCCTGGAAGTCCTCTGCACTCTGATTACTCTATTCCAAAATAGAACTTTTTGGGGTTTTTTTAATCTCTCTCTAGCATCCTGGTTTCCATTTCTAAGCACTGGCTTTTCTTATTTTCATGAAAAAAACCATTAAAACTGATCACAGAATTTCTGCAGCAGATCTAGACCATCTGCTGTAATGACCTGAAGATATGACAATGACGAAACGATAATTAAAATATGCTCAGTGACAGTCTCTTGATCTTGAACCTAGATGGTGCATGGTGAAGCATGTGGGAAAATATTCTCATTTTTAGATGTTAATTAGTCAGAAATACAGTAATCAAAAATCAAATTTAATTCAGAATATTTTTGAGTTTTTCATTTGGGTTGGGATTTTGTTTTCTTTTTAGTTGGTTTTGTTTGTTGGTTTGTTTGTTTGGGTTTCTTTTGTTTTGTTTTGGTGGTTTTTTTCATTTCCATATGGAATTACATATTTCACTGGTTTCAAACCCTCTTTACCAAGATAATGTAGAGGGTGTGGCTCCCTGGAGTCAGTCAATGCTACTTCTAAACCAGCTGAAGCAAATTAAACAACCCAAGATGCTCTCCTTCCATCAGAACATGACTATACGATACATTGACAGGACACATAAGGCTAATGTGCCTCTATGGCTGTCATGCTGTGAACCTAATTAGTCCTGAACCCCCCAAATGGGAGCAGTTATATCAGATCTATCAACATTTTAGTTAGAAGGAGGAGAAGGCACGGAATCACTTGTCTTTTGCAAGGTTTTATAAAGAAAAATCCATTAGTATGTTCTACCAGCCACTTTTTGAACCTGAATCACCTGCAGAACCCTAGAAATCTGAAAGAAGAGGCTGCAGCCCCAGAAGAAGCAGCAAGGACTCTGGCTTTTGCCTTGTGCAGAAACAGGAGCCAAGGACTTCAGTCTTCCATCTCTGCATAAGAAGAAGAGTGATTTATACTGCCTTGTCTTATGTGGGTGCAGTTAATACATGCAAAAGTTTGTCAAGTTTAGACCAGCTCTTAAGCTTTCTGGATTTACAGTCTGCTGGAGATTTACCAGTGGACATTCAAACCCTTTGGAAAAATATCCTTTAGTAGGTTTCCAAGTCACCTAACAGAAGGCTTGTTTTTCATATCTGCCTTTTGTTGACCCCTCCCTCCATCCCAAAACTCCAGAGGCAACAGTATGAGCATGACTGGATGCAGAAAAATAAATTAATTTCCACACTGATTGTATCTGATTTTAGGTACTGGCACAATGTTGCCAGGTAAAACTGACACATTTTTCCCCTCTTGCCTAAGCCTCAGTATCATATTCATAAAACGTCATGTGCCTAGGAAAAAAATGTAAACTTCAGGCACTGATGAGTTGGTTGTAAAAAATCAGTTATTTTCTTAGAGATGCATTTTTATCAACTCCCTTCCTGGGGTTTTTGGGGCACAGATCGTTGATGTCTCACTAGAACTGTTAGGACATGTATAGATTTCCCTCTTATTGTTCATTACAAGATAACTCTAAATTGGGCTGGTGATTCACCTCCCCGAGGGGCTGCAGTTATAAGAGACTTAATTATTCACCTTCCAGTTGTGGAAAGATTCCATGCAGCTGTTGGTATTGGTCTGTCTTTTCTTCACCCAACCACACCTACTGAACATCAAGGAACTTAGAGGGGGAAGGCATTGGGGTTCTTTTTTCCTTTTTTTTTTCCTAATTGACCAGGCAAGATTCTCATCTGTGTGTGACTCAGTAGCTTGACTATGAACTCAGGTTTCATGAATGTGGAGAAATCTCACTGAACTTTCACTTACCTCCCTGAACTTATGCTCCCTCTCTCTATTTTAAAAGAAACCAAACAAAACAAAACATATTTTGCACTGGATGTGGCTAACATTCCCTGATCTAATCTGATCTGCAGTTCATATTTTGAGTAAGACATGTATGCAGTATTAAGCTCCACTCAACAGGACTTACCTCTAGGTCTGTAAAGTCATGCATTATCACTTCTCCATTTTCCCCACTAGCTGGCCACTTAACAACTCATCAAATCATTAGAAGGACCCCCCCCCCACCCCCGACTTGTGTTTTAAGTTCATTTGCATTACACAGCCAACTGTCCCTGCTGAGCCCTTGTTCAAGGATACAACATCCCTCCTTTCTGCTTTGGGTTTCCGATAGCACCATACCAGTGCTAACACAGGTAACTATCACCCTACATGCCCACGTGCACACACCCACGAACACATGAGCTCTACATTGTTGTGTTCTTCCTATTTCTGTCTTTGTCAGCTGTGTCTGCTTTCGCTCAGCACTTAACTCTTTCCCCATCGGCAGCAAACCTAATGATCATTTAACGGCAAGTGCAGAAACAGGCCTGGGAGAAGAGGTCAGAATCTGTAACATTCTCCTAGGCACCACGCTGCAGAAACGTGCTTTCTCTTGTGCTCTGCATGCTTGGCTGACTTGGTCTTAGACCCTTTCTGAGTCTGCTTAGTGACAACAGCTTTTCAAAGACAACCATTTCCTTCAAAGTGATTTGTGGTTTAAATCAAACAGCTAAAGTATTGTCAAATACAGTTGCCATCACCAGCCTCTTGAGAGACTGAATAAAAGCACTTGTCTGGGAGAAAGGGTTTTGGGGAAGATGGCTGCAGTGTGAATATGAGTGTCCCAGTCCTATTGTCTCCTGCTGGCAGACTTCACTCACCTCAGCATACAATCCTCTGTAAACCCCGTTTCTGGTAGTTTGGCTTTCCCCTGATCTTCACGGGCTGTTTGATGTGTCTCCTTGACGTGGTGCAGCGAGACAGGCACGTACACACTTGGTGTCTCCTGCCTGGGCTGTGTCTGGCCCCCATGTCTCAGCTGTGCCTGTTCCCTGGAACAAAACCTGTCTGGGCTGTATTCCCACATGAGACATAAACCGAGCATAAAAAAGGAAGCTTAAAGTGTTTGTTGGAGTAGGACAATAGTGTACTGAGATTTAAACAGAGAGGGAATTGAGATGAAGACGGACTGAAGCAGAGTATTAGATACTTCCCTGGGAGTCATACTCAAGATGTAGTTCCCAAATCAGGAAGAGAGGATTTAAAAATCAGTCTTCTGTATTCCTATCACAGACCAATGTTAAATTAACTGTATTAATAGTTAAGTGAGCCAGAAAGTCTTGCTTCTAGCTGTCTTTTGTGCCAGGACTGGTCCCATCTGTGTGCTTTGAATGTATCTGTCTGCTGGGCCCTGCATAAGGGGAGGAAGGGAGAACATTTTTAATGCTGGGTTGAAGCAGGTAGCTCAAGCTTATTGCAAGTTTTACAGCTGAGCATAGCCCTGCTCGTGTGTGATTAAGCACCTGCCCTGAGTTTTGAACATTAATGTGATACCTGTGTATTATACTTGAGAGTTTAACTTGGTAGGAAAATATCAAAGTATTTATTTTTTGAAAAATTGATTACTTCAAGTTAGATTTTCAAAGGTATTTTGGTTCCTGGAGAGACAAATAGACCTTTCATGAGTGTCAGTTGGGATTAAATTATTTGGAAACTCCAACATTGTATGACTCACTTAAAATGGCTTGTTGTCACTGAGTATTTTTGTATTGGTAAATTTTTTGTTAAATAATTTTTCTGAATGCTGTTAATTCCACAAGAGTGCATGTAGTATTCCCCTTACACAGGGCCTACACATGGCTTTTCACCATTCTGGTTTTATTAGTTTTATTTATTTCTACTATCTTCTGTTTATAGTTCCAGTGTAACCTGTGAGGAGAAGCTGAATGACCATCTAAGCTGACTATTAAATACTTATGGACACTTCACTGTAGAACCCTTGTAAAATCATGTTCTCTCAGGACATTATAAAACACTGCCTGACATCTCCCTACTCTGGTAACACAGAGCATAATAAACAGAGATGAAGGGCACCATGTTGATTCCCATAAAAATGTGTCCAGAGAACGTAATACCAAAGTTGCCATAAAATATGTTCTCACTTAACTTCAGTGTCATCTCATTTTCCATTTCACCTATATAGATAGTATTTTTTTCTAAGCAAATAGAAATTTGTATATGGAACATATGGTCTATTAGGAAATATAAATGACTATATCTTCATCATTATTTGACTTTCATTGGAAGGTTCAAAGAAAAAAAGAACATATAAATGGATAGAAAAATTGGAACTTTCTATTGACTCCTAATGAGCTACTCACATCTATGTATTTGTATATACATGTCCATATGTATAAATGTTTATATATATACATGTACTTACTAAATGTATGTATACAAAATGCATATATTTAAACATATGTATTTAATTATATCCACTAATAAACATCTAGATGCATTAACGTATTAGCAGAATTAGAGCCTTAAAAAAACAAGGGAAATTAATATTGTGTTCCAAAAGGAAGAATGCTACTTCTTAGAAGTTAGAGGACAGAGATCCCCAAATATTTTAGATGAATGGTGAAGGTTCACAATAAGCATTTCTTGCACTGCACAACTTTTTTTTACTGCAAGTACTGAATAGGGACCTCATTAAATTTGCCCAGTGATTCTGACTTTTCTGAGCTGCAGTGAGACACTGTGTTAATATGATTGGTTTTACTGTTAATTACAGTTGTGGCCATGGTAGAAAATAGCTTGGAAACAGTGCGTATAAAAGGTTTTTAAACCTAGACAGAAAGATCGTATGACAAAAGTGTAAATGGAATTTGTGTTACCAGATGTGTATATAGCTGCTATTATTTGTTCTTCTACATTTCTCTTGCTGTAACAACTTCTGCCATAGTGTCAGTTAAAAGTGACTCAGTTAATGATGATTTAAGAAGGTCACTGGCAAAGTTAGTAATTTGTTTAATCTTGTTTTTACACTAATGATTGAAAAGTGCATATTGGTTTATAAGAATGCTGTATATGACTGCATTTTTCCAGTTCAAAGGTTTAGGAGTAGGCTGTGCCCAGTCTGCATTATGAATGTTATTCCCACATAGAACAGGTATCTTTCTTGACCTTTCCCAGTCAGTTCCATGTCGAGAGGGTCCATATATGATTTAGGTGCTCATACAGAACTTCTGAGTCATCCACTAGCTGACCTGTGCAAAGATCTTAATCTCAAGAACTGATATACTGGCCCTTGATTCAAGCCCTCTGTCACACAAATATGAGTGGTTTTCCTAAGACCTGGCCAGAATGCACTGTTTATCAAAGATTAAAACCAAACTGCTTGCTTCAAGGTGGTGAGTGGAAGTCCTGCACAATGCCAGTGTCCAGTCAATGCAAGACATCTTTACAGGTAAGTGTAACAGCAACTGCTGAGCAACAATTCTTCTGCCACAGACTTCTATCATGTGTCCTTTAACTGCCTCCCTGCACAAGCTAAATAAGTGTGGTGCCTTTAATTTCTCTGCTTTCTTCTTATGATCAGTGACAAATTTCCAATGAATTGATTGTCAGAGGCCTCCCTACCAGTCAAGAAATAGGATCTTCACCGCAGGCATCCCTCTACAGTGACTCAGTCTTAGCCTTTACCCATTATTAATGAAGAATACTATCATAAGTAGTAACAATACAGTGATAATAACAATACAGTGATAATAACAGGGCTGATAATGATGATAATAATTACAGAAAGAGTAGCAACAACAACTAAAAACTGCAGTAAGTAATAAAGCACCAGCTCTGAAATAACATTATTGCCAAACCCCCTATATTTTCTTGAAAGAAGAGAATATTCAATTGGAGCTATGCGAAGGTTAGAAAAGAACTTGCCATTTGCTGAAAATGAGAATTTATTGAATTCAGCCTATCTGGAAGAAGAAGTGGTCAACTTAAGAGTAACTCAAGCCCCAGTCAGATGTAGAATAGAAATAGGAAATATTTATGAACCACTTAAATCTTTGTTTAATAAGAAAATTTCCCAGTGTCTCTGTGTTCCCATGCAGTAGGGTGGGTTGTGCCAGAGGTGAGACCATGATACCAGCATTGCATGGGATGGTCACTACCAGCTGAACACAGATATTCAAAGGCAGGTCCTTGCTGTCAACCTGAGCAGGTGCAAGGCCAAGCACGAGTTACGACAGGTCTGATACAAAACTTCAGGATGTTGTTTCAAAGCACAAGTGGGAAGTTTCATGTATCTCTACTCTGAATATTAACAAATATAAACACCAAGCTACATCTTAATTATGATGGCAGGTTTCCCTTTCACATACGTGTTACACTATTCATGTAATGATTGTTTGAGGCTGACAGGGGAAAACTGGTTTAGATTAGGTAGGCTAGTTAAATTAGAGATATCATGAGGTCCTCACAGGTTACAGGAGATGGCAAGCAGACAAAATTAATCCTTCTTGATTTACGAATAGGACTTTACTGCAGTCAGGATGTGGAGGTTGTAAACATACATACGGAACCAAATATAAATTAATTTGGTAAGCCATGAAGGTGTGCTGACACAGACTTTAGCTTAGGCCATGCAAAACTTGCCTGGGACCTCCCGTGCTTACTTGAGTGGGTAACACATCCTGAAGTTAATGATGCAATGATTTCACTGTTATTGGTTCAAGTAACACAAAGCCTGTCAGTCAGCCAGGGCATGACAGGCTGTGGCTGGGGCATACTGCACCCCAGTGACACATAGCTAGTATAAAACCCTGGTTAGAAAATAGCAGCGCTCAGAGAGGCCCAAAATCACACCACATAAAAAATCTGTCACAACAGTACCAGAGACCATGGGAGGAAAAAGGTGACTTAGACTTATCACTATTGCTGTCTCACTCTTCTCAAATATTCCACATACAGTCTGAAGTAAGGTAAGTTTAACAGAGCCCAGAACTACTACGAAGATGTAAAATCAACTAAGAATTAAAGGCTCTGACACATTATGTGATATATTCTCACTGAAACCTGATGCCATTTTCTCAAAACTTGTGTGTATATGTATCATTCCTATTCTGCCTTTTTTCCTTTTCAACATGGTAATTGAGCAAAGAGTACAGTGTGAAAAAAGCAAAAAGTTATTGAACATAGCAGTTCAATAAAACAGTGTTAGTTTAGAAGGTTTGGAAACTGTGTGTACACAAAGTACAGTTCAGCCTCACTCATGTTGTCCTCCCCGAACCAACCTCTTCTCTTTCTTTCTTATGCTTTCACAAGTTGTTTTTCTGCCTATATCAGTTTTCTTGTTTTTAACCTTAATATATATTTGCTGAAGTCTGGACAGTACAGTTGCACATGGTAAACACAGCATTTCACAATTCTCTCTGTGCCTGGATACAGAAAACATTTTATTTCCTGAAAAGTCAGTTTCACTAAACTAAACTGTGTGGGTTACTAAAATAATTAGATGGAAGGGCCCTAAGAAATGTAGGTCATACTAAAAGCTTTATCCTCTTCTTGTTATTGGTGGAAATTGCCCTCCTTGCAAAATACTGGTTTTGTCCTTCTGCTGTGTAAAAAGGTATAAACCAGAGATATGCTAGCCAATACATTACTCTTCTGTGGGGGATTTGGCTTCTGTACACATCTACAAGGCAACTGTGAATCAGGCATACATTAATAGTTTGTAAAACATTTATCATGTTTTTAACTGATGTGTTCTCATCAATGATTTGAAAGAGACAGTTTTTGAAGATTGCCATGCTTTGGTTTTCTGGGGCTTGACATAAACATATTCTTTCTAGTATCCTGGGTTTCTTTTTTTTTTTGGTGTTTGCTCAAATACACATCAGCCAAAACTTGCTGGATTTTTCTGATGTGAAACAGAACCAGTGAGAAACCTCTGATGACTGCAGAATTTCAAGCTGGAAGAAAAACTGGGCTAAGTGGTGTTTTACAGTCCAGTACAGACTGGTGCTCCTTGGGGTGCTGGCTGGGTGCCAGTGCAGTAAGACACCTTGCACCTTCCTTGGTATGGGTCCTGCTTCATTCAGGCACCAGGAGCTTTTTTCCTCAAGCTGCACACAGAGCACAATGCAATTTAAAATCTTTTGTTACACATAATAAGTTCTTTTGTTTCTTTTCGTTTATTTTCCTACTGTTCTGCAAATACATAACAATGCTGCTCTTCAAGGCCAAGGCTGATACAAAGAGCTGACTTTCTTCCCCCAAAAATGAACCTTGACTTGTGAAAAATTCCCCTGTCCTTCCTTTTGTAAAGCAGGGATGGGCACACAACTGTTTGTAGACGAAACTTTGTTTCATTAGTAGGGAATAATAATAAATGCAGAACTGATGCATGTTATTGTATCCAGTCAGTAGCGGCACTAGCTTTAGTATCAGCATAAGTGGTCTATATTTTACAGACTTAAGCACTGGGAATGTAGCAGCTTGCAAAAATGGGAAACTTGAATATGGTCCAGAATATTAATCTGACTTTACTTTTTTTAGAAAAGTGAAAATTTGCTGTATTTCAATTAATTGTTCCCAGAGAATGTTCCTAAATAAATGCTAACATTTTTGAATCAGCAGTTTAAATGCATAATAATGGGGACATAAAAAAGAATGAGATCATATGAGGTGTGTGTCCACATAAGACACAGTGCATACTGACCACAGCATTTGAAGAAGGGACACATTTGGATAGATAGTGCTTAATTGAAGCTGGAGGTTTCCTGGACCATGAATTTCTCCTCATTCCTCATTTGTCCTTGTCTTTCTCCAGGCTGTCATGCTTTGTCCCTAAACCCTTTGGGGATTTCTTTCTGTATCTGAGGTGGGTGGACTGAGCATAGCAGAATAAGACCGACATCTGGGAGAAGCCCTCACACAAATGGATGCTTACTCTTCTTACAATCTAACAGCAAGCAGTTATTCCTAACACACTGTATATCATAAACTTTTGATAACTGTTTACAAGTTATGTGTTTTTGTGACTTCTGGACAAGAATCTGGCCATGGCCTTCAGATGAAAAGACCCATTTCTGCCTGCTCACTTTATCCTGAGACTGAAGGTAGCCAAGTCTGATAATCCCTGGTATATGTTATTTTAATTGGAGGAAGATCAAGCCTTAGGCACAGGATACATCCTCTAAGACTGTCAATATGATTTCAGAATCTCAACCCATCCCTTTCCAAATTCCTTACAAGGACTTTCATGCATCTGTATTTTGACTAGAAGGCAGTAATTATTTAGGAACACAACAGCAACACAGCACTCAACAGATTAAATGCCAAACCAAATCAAATAGTGCACATCCAGGCAAAATTTCTGGGAGTATTCAGCTGTCAGGACTTCTGCTCGTAGACTTTTCTGGAGGACCCAAATGAAGATCTATAGCTAAACTGATGAAAATTCCAGTGACAATGTTCAGGACCATTTTGTAAAACTAAGTAAAATGCATAATTTCAAGATGAAATATGACTTTTTTTGAAAATCCGCAGACTATAGCTCATCTTGGAGCAGAAGTTTCCTATATATCTCAAATAGTACAGCAGTAAGAGCAGAGCCATTCTCCTGCATATGCCAGGTACGAGGGCTCAGGCTCTGAAGAGAAAGTCAGGCAGGGGGCCACTTGCAGCTTCTCAGCCTATTCCCTCCTGAAGTTCCAGCCAGATACAGAACAGCCTGATCACTCCCAGCCTACAAAGCTGATCACAAACGATATAAATTACTGTAAGAGATGGATTCTGGTACCACTTGGTGTGTGCTTGGGCCTTTCTAAACACACAGCCACACACAGACCTGTCCCAAAGGCACTCATCACCAAGACACTGGTGATAAGGCATACTATGGGAAAATTAAGCATCAATTAAGAAAAGGGCAGTGGCAGCATCTTGAACCTGCCATTTTACTGGAAAGGTGGTATATTTGCAGGTTAAGAACGGGTATTTTCCTCTCTGTTTAAAATAGCTTATTCTGGTACACAGGAGAGATGCCTCATTTTCTGTTTTCTTTCTAGAAAAGAAAGTAGGCTGTTTCTATTTTGGCAATTTATAGCTTTTCAAAAATAGTGACTAACTAGTGTCTCCTTGTTGCCAATGTTCTCCTGGAGGGGACACTTAATGAAGGTAAACAAGGATTTCCAACGCTACACATGTGCAGCCTTTGAGCCCAGTGTGTTGAAAGTATCTTGGCAGTGAGAACCAACTGTAGAATGGGTTTTAACATTTATCTGGAAGAAAGTGCAGATAAGAACTGCACCCATGTGTGCTTTGAAGGCAGAATGGTTCTTACCCTTTTTTGGCGTATCTGTTCTTGAGGTTTGCCTGGAGATGGAGTCCCTTCTGGATTATCAATAAAGGTTTTTAGTGTACTACTTACAGTTATTCCAAAGGACTAATTCATGCTTCCAACAATATTGAGCCCAGTTTTGTTTCCTTGGAAATATAAGAAATTCTTAATAATATTCTGTAGTTACCATTCTCATCTCCATCAAAGTTTCTTTGCCGAACAAAATACAACCTCGCAGAGCGATAGAGTTAGTAATGGATGGTAAATCTTCATTGAGAATCCTACAATACATTGCTTCTTTGAAGCTTTGGCCCTAGCCAAACAACATACACCTGATCAAGATTTTGGAAGACATAATAAGAAAACCCCTGGTGATAAAGATGAGATAATTTTTACAAGGTTCTATAAAAGCAAAAATGTACCTGGGAAATAGCAGGTAAGAGGTCCTAAGAGGCAGTTTTTTGGCGTTTTTTTTCCTTTTGTTTTTGTTCATTTGTTAGGGCTTGGTGGGGTTTTTTGTTATTTTGAGGGTTTTGTTGTTGTTGTTGTTGTTGTTGTTGTTTTTTAAATCATCACAAAAGGAAAATGGATCCTTTCAATTTAGAAAAAAACAGGTCTTCCACATCTTATGTGGGAAAGCTTTTGTGCTGTGTTCTAACTGCTGTTTTCATGACAATGACTTTAAGAATGGTAAGTATTTCTTACTCTGAAAACAAATTATTTGCAGAATTAATACTTTTTTTTCCCAAAGAAAGATGGTAGAACATAATAAACTGGAGTTACATGGTTTAAAGGCTTACAGGCAAACTCCCTCATGCAGATGTATATATTTCACTGTAAGTTTTTGAACGACTAGTTGATTTAGCTTTGTGTCTAAGAAACGTCTGGCAAGTAGAGTATTTCAGTACCCATGCCAGGTGAAGAAAGGAAACCCAGACTACAGACAAGAAACTAGAAAAATATCAAATTTCAAGCATTGAGCAGGGAATCAGAAGATTAGATTTTAAGCATTGCCTAACCTAGTGAGCCTTGATTGTAGATGAGAGCTCTGGCCAGTTTTCTATAGCAATTAAAAAGTGACATAGGAAAACAGAGGACGGCAGGAAGCTCACCACACAAAGAGATTGGAGCAACCTGTTCTCATTGCTTTGGAGCACTGCACCAACAGTGTGCAGGTTGTGATGTGAGGGTGGACAACAGACCAACCTGCCTACACACATGACAGGGAGGTAGAGAGGCACTTAAAAAAACATTCTTCTGGTGGCCAAAATATTCTAACGAGGCAATCAGTACCTCCTGGTAATGGTGAAAATATGTCAAAGCCAACTTCGTGGGATACTGCATCTCAGCAAGGAACTTACAGTGATTTTGCAGGGGGGAATTAGCAATATGCCTAGCTGCAGTTAATGATTATTCCATATGACCAAAGTGGTACATATGACAATGATTTTGGCAGATAAGACAATTGAAAGTATACATGTTCCATATGATTTTGCATAAGGAAATCATGCAGGATTGTGACAATTATTTGGGGCTCAATATGTTTTTCCTGGGAAATATAAAATTTTTCCCAAAGGTCTCTGTCAGTTTAGGTTATTGTTTAGCACTGTACACTAGCAAAACTCAGGTAAAGGCATTAGCAGAGAAATACAGGCACAGCCCTTCAAATACTGAAAAATTCCTTTCACAGAAAGGTCAGTATCATGTATCAATAGAAAGAAAATATCATTACAGTAATTTTTAAATTATAGTAGTTCTTTAGTTTTATATGGTAAGACCACATGCATCTAGAAAACCCCACCAGACCAATAACCAACAGAGGAAACTCAGTGAATAAGAAATTCACAAAATAGTCTTCTCAGGGATATGTTGCCCTGAGTTTTTCAGTGCTTTCATGTTTTAATGCTGTAGATAAGAATTCTCAGGCACCTTCTGTAAACATAAGCCATGTTTTACTAACCGTCTAGTTGTTTTGCATTCTTTCTCCTAAGGCGGAGACGTTTGATGGACTTTTCCTTTGACCAGTGTGATTTGAAGGTGGTAACTTCATCTTCCAATATACGGGTATTCTCAAAAAGGTATAAATAAAACTTGAGCCCGGAGGGGCTTGCCATTTTAGGCATTTTGGCTGAACGAGAACCCAGAGTCTGTGTCGTTATTTTCGTCCAAATGTGACAGGGATAAGCAAATATAGGATAAAATAAAGGATAAAAGTATTTTATTGACTTGTTTTTACAAAATAAGAAATCTTTTGTCTCATTTGCATCTTAGTCAAAGCCAATTTATGGTCGAATACAGCACTTAAAGAGACTGCTGAGCTGAAATACTGACACCAAGAGCATCTCTCAGGAATGAATGTTATGGTCAGCGAAAGAATTGTTTAAGAAACATCTGAATATTCAGGTCAGAAAAAGACATGTAACCATGGACTCATTTGCAAAGTTCACAGTAAATCAGTCTTGCAGTCTCAGACTTTCAGCATCCATCACAATCCAATTAGACAGTCACATCCTTCCACAGCATAAAGCACCAATTTGGAACAGTGGTCTCTGAGGGCGAAGCCTTCTTCTTTCAGGAACATGTTACTGAACTCTATACTGGAAGTGATCAATCTGAACCCGAGCTGACAGTGTTTAGATCAAACCATAACCTGTTCCAGGAACATGTTTCATCCTAGGAAGGATGTCTGAGAATAAATTCCACCAAATTAAAGATTGCAGAATGTAATTGTTCATGCATGACTGTACACATTGCTTAAAAATGAAGGTTATTGGTAGCTAATAAATGCCTGCAAGCAGTTTGAAAGCATTCAGACAGAGAGAAATTATTTCCAAGTATTCTTTGATTTAAATGCCCACATGATTTTTATTGTAATTAAATTTAATTAATTTTGTAACTGTTAAAACTAAATATTTCTCATACTTTACCTTTAAAAGAGATTTCATATTCTTACCGTTGTTTTTCTTCTTAAAAACAACCAAAATTAATTTATCATTGAACCAGTCCAGGATTACACCCCAAGCCTTGAGTGAAGGTTGTCTGGTGGCTGGTGTGGTAAGAAAACAGATGAACCTCAGTCCTCAACAGCCACCAGGCAGGCTTGAAGACAAACAATCCTTGCATAGGTGGAGTAACTTACTTAGTCTTTTATTTTCCTTTCCTCCTGCAGGATTTGGGCTCCACATCCCCATTAATCACCTCTGGCTAGCTATCTCTTTGGTGCAGAATCTCCTTCCTTGTGGCTTGGACTTCCTGAACTCACACTTTGTTTCTACTGCTTTAGATTACACAGTGACCGCTTGTAAGCCAGTGTGGAATGAAGCCGTTATTAGAAAGAGATGCTCTTTCTAATTGTATTGCTCCAGCAAGTGACTAAAAGCAGACATTTAAATGTGCAACAGATGAATGAATGTGTCTTGGGATAAATATCTTATGAACTGGAAATCATCATCCTGTCCTTTCCAAACAAAATTTCTATCTGCTTATGTGGTGAACTCCTGTGGTTTGTGGGCAGCTGATTTGGTGGGAGTTACGTAAAGCTCACAAAGTTAGCATTTAATCTTTATTGCCTCACAGCCTTTATACAGATGTTCATTCTTACTTGTTGCATGGATACATGACCAATGTACATGCAGCACTTGAGACCAAATGTCTTTGTAAATATTAGGTAATGAAAATTATGTTTTGAAAGCAGTTGACGCCTTACAAATGTTAAATGGAAATTTAACACTGAATTGCAAAGATCACTGGGAGTATAAAGTCAATAGCAGGCAGATATTTTGTTTTTATATTCCTCTATTCTGGAATCTTGGAGATATTTTACTTTTTGAAATGTTACTATTTTGTGGATTTTCTGTAAAATTAACTGGTTGAAGTTGCAGATCTCCACATGCCTTTTGAGATGCTGTCTCTGCTGTATACACATGTCCAGATCCTATTGCAAATTCGCTGATGTATATGGACAAATTGATTATCATAGAATTTTCAAGGCTTTTATATACTTACAACACAAAGCAGCATCTAATTAGATTTTCAAAAGCTCCAAAGTCAGTTTAGGATTTGACTCCTGCTAGATACTGAGCCCCAATAGGCTGCACATGCATTTTATGTTATGTGCCATTCCCTCTGATTCAGCTTGCCTGTGCTCCTAGGGACACCAGGGTTAGCCACCCTGTGAGACTTTAGCAATGTGGGGCAGAGAGTCACATAAATACTCTGTTCGGTTCTCTGCCCTGCAGCCAGCTTCATAAGGTACTTCCATGCATTGTGAGATTCATCACTGCCACTGAAACATTTTCATGTGCTCAAAAAGAAAGAAGAGAAAGTAGCAAAGAAAATACAGAGTGTAATTATTGCATTTACAAAGTACTAAGAACAGAGTGATTTTAATCTAAACTGCATTAATAAGAGACTATAGTATAGCTATCGAGTTGTAGAATGACACTATAATGATTCCAGTTTCCAAAATAAATGAGAGAACTTATTAACTAGCTTTACCTTTGTCCTACAAAATACACTTTGAGCTGTTTCACATTTTCTTCAATTAATGAAAATTTTGGTTCTTATCTCTTTGTTAGAGTGATTCATACTCAATACTTTGAATTAATTCTAAGAAATTAATGCTTCTCTGGTACTTTGTTGTGAGACAAGGTATCAACCACAGTTACATCATATTAGTGATTCATTAGTCAGACTTCTGATGCTGAAGCCAATCTCGTGACATTTGTATGGAAAACTTCTGTTCTTTGTTGGTACAGTAGCTCAAACAGTTCAGTACTCTCCAGTTTTCATTTAACATAACATTAGTGACTCATTTGTTTTTTCAGTTTCAAGTCTGTTTGTCAGGGATTCGTGAATTGTATTCTTCTTACCTAGTAATTCGGTGTCTCTAAATTGCCTTCTGTCATTCCAGGCAGTGGTTGTTATAATTTAACATGATTGTCCAATATTACGTTGGAAAGAAATCCACCATTTACCAACCTGTTCGAAGTAGGGGCAGACAAGAGGGGTCAGCAGTGTTTTATTTCAATGCCTGGAAAGGGGTTCTTTGGAGTAGCATTTTGACTGCAGGTCCACCAATTTACTAAAATGTAGAAGTTGTATTGACATCAAAGCCAGGCCAGGGAGTCACAAAGATGATAAAAAAGAAGATGCAAGTTTCTAACATTCAGAGGTTCTTTTGGTTCAGTCTTCTTCATTCTGACTTCAAAAATTTGCTTCTTTGTGCAGAGCAGAGACACATCAATACAAATGCAATGAAAGAGGTGGGGTATAAAAGGCATAAAAGGAATCAGGGAACGTGCTGTAAGGCTGACAAGTGTAGTTTTGGATTAGGCATATCAGAAGTACTAAATGAAGTCAATAGCAGTTTATGGCAATCCATACAGAAGCCTGTGACTTAAAAATTGGGCTTTACTAATCCAGGCTTCCTACAGGTATATAATTAGAAAAGGCACATCAAAGAAGACATACCCCCCCTGCTCTGATAAACAATTCTGGCAAGCTGGCAGCAACACATGAGGAGAAAGCTGAGGTACTCAACAACTTTTTTGCCTCAATCTTCAATGGCAACCCCTCTTCCCACACCTCTCAAGTGGCTGGATTGCAAGGCAGGAACTGGGGGATTGAAGTGTTTCCCAATGCAGGTGAAAATCAGGTTCATGGCCACCTGAGGAACCTGAACATACATCAGTCTCTGGGAACTGATGAGATGCGTCCCAGAGTCCTGAGGGAATTGGCTGATGTAGTTGCCAAGCTGCTCTCCATGATATTTGAAAAGTCATGGCAGTCAGGAGATGTGACTGTAAAAAGGGAAGTATTTTATCCATCATCTTTTAAAAGGGTAAAAAAGAGTACCCTGGGAACTACAGACCTGTTAGCCTCACCCTTCTGCTGGCAAGATCATGGAACAGATCCTCTCAGAAGCTGTGCTAAGGTACATGGAGGACAGGGAGGTGATTCGGGACAGCCAGCACAGCTTCACCAGGGGCAAGTCCTGCCTGACCAACCCAGTGGCCTTCTGTGGTGGAGTGACCACATCAGTGGACAAGGGAAGGATTACAGATGTCAATTATCTGGACTCTGTAAAGCCTTTGACATGGTTACCGCCAGACATCCTTCTCTCTAAACTGGAAAGAGATGGATTTGAGGAGTGGACTATTATGTGGATAAGAAAGTGGTTGTGCAGTCCTATCCAGAAGGTGGTGGTCAATGGCTCAGAGTCTCAGTCAGTGACACGTAGTGCCCTCAGGAGTATGTGCTGGGACCAATGTTATTTAACACCTTCATCAATGACATAGACAAAGGGCATCCTCAAGCAAGTTTGCAGATGACCCCAAGCTGAGTGCTGCTCTTGACACACCTGAAGGATGGGATGCCAGCCAGAGGGACCTGGACAAGCTGGAGAAAGTGGCCCTTGGGAATCTCATGTTGGTTTAACAAGACCAAGACCAAGGTGCTGCAGCTGCCTCAGGGCAACTCCTGGTCTATCAGTCCAGGCTGGGGGATGAAGAGATCAGAGCAGCCCTGCCCAGAAGGACTTGGGGGTGCTGGAGGGTGAGAGGCTGGACATGACCCAGCCATGGGCACTCATGGCCCAGAGAGCCAAATGTGTCCTGAGCTGCATCCAGAGCAGCGCGGCCAGCAGGCGAGGGAGGGGATTCTGCCCCTTTGCTCTGCTCTGGTGAGACCCCACCTGCAGTGCTGCATCCAGCTCTGGGGTCCTCAACATAAGAAGGACATGGACTGGTTGAAGTGAGTCCTGAGGAGACCACAAAGATGGTCAGAGGGGTAGTAC
>VXAZ01004472.1:0-16556 GCA_013399875.1 Gymnorhina tibicen
CTGCCCTGGCCCAGCTCCCTGCCCCCCAGCTCTCCGTCCCTCAGCCCTTCTGGAAGCTGAGCTCCAAACCTGAAGGGAGCCTGCTAGAAATATGGAGAGGGACTGGGCCACAGGGAATGGCTTCCCACTGCCAGAGGGCAGGGCTGGGTGGGATCTTGGGCAGGAATTGTTCCCTGGGAGGGTGGGGAGGAGCTGGGATGGAATTCCCAGAGCAGCTGTGGCTGCCCCTGGATCCCTGGCAGTGCCCAAGGCCAGGCTGGATGGGGCTGGGAGCAGCCTGGGACAGTGGGAGGGGTCCCTGCCCATGGGAATGGGGTGGCGCTGGATGATCTTTAACGTCCATTCCACCCCAAACCATTCCCTGATTCCCTGATTCCATGATTCAGCGGCCAGGTCTGTGCCGCTATCCTGACAAACACTCTCAGCTTTCCTCGCTTGGCTCTGAACACGTTTTCCAGGCCAGGTTGTTATTGACTCACCCGAGGCGAAGAAGAAGATTCCAAGCCGAGCTGGAATCGCTCTCACCCGGCCCCGGGCAGGTCCCTCTGCGGGTGCTGTGATTCAGGATGGGGAAGGCAGATCAGACAGCCTTGATGTGGTTTTGCTTTCTCCAGGAGCTTCTCCAGCACCCTCATTCCCTGCTCCCCGTGCCAAGCCCCTCTCCCTCCCCTCCCAGCCACCACGGAATTGCCCCCTGGTATCAGGAACTGAAGGAAAAACGCTTTGCAAACTGCTTCAAGTTGTGCAAATAAAGTTTCCTAATTAACGGTCCCAGAGCCTGGTGGCCCAGCTGCCCTTCACCGTCATGGAAGGGATTTTGGAGGGATCGCCTCTGGAACTCCAAGGTAATGTTCCAGCCCTGCCTGGGCGCCTGGGATGGCAGTGAACTGCATGGGATCAGGAGGAGATCCTGTTTTCCCACCTGGTCCCTGTGTCAGCCTGATCCGAAACGGCAGCCGAACCCCAGCACGCGCTGTTGTCAGTTCTCAATTACGAATTAATAGATTAAAAAGTCCTGCTGGTTAATTACAGCGGGCCAAAGCAGCAACCTGGCCTTGCAGCAGAGTGTCCTGAGGAGGAAAAGTAATGGGATGAGGGCAGGGAGAGCAGTGGATGAGGGTAGGGAGAGCAGTGGGATGAAGGCAGGGAAAACAATGGGATGAGGGCAGGGAGAGCAATGGGATGAGGGCAGGGAGAGCAGTGGGATGAAGGNCGTCATGGAAGGGATTTTGGAGGGATCGCCTCTGGAACTCCAAGGTAATGTTCCAGCCCTGCCTGGGCGCCTGGGATGGCAGTGAACTGCATGGGATCAGGAGGAGATCCTGTTTTCCCACCTGGTCCCTGTGTCAGCCTGATCCGAAACGGCAGCCGAACCCCAGCACGCGCTGTTGTCAGTTCTCAATTACGAATTAATAGATTAAAAAGTCCTGCTGGTTAATTACAGCGGGCCAAAGCAGCAACCTGGCCTTGCAGCAGAGTGTCCTGAGGAGGAAAAGTAATGGGATGAGGGCAGGGAAAGCGGTGGAATGAGGGCAGGGAGAGCAGTGGGATGAGGGCAGGGAGAGCGGTGGGATGAGGGCAGGGAGAGCAGTGGGGATGAGGGCAGGGAGAGCAATGGGATGAAGGCAGAGAAAACAATGGCATGAGGGCAGGGAAAGCAGTGGATGAGGGCAGGGAGAGCAGTGGGGATGAGGGCAGGGAAAGCAATGGGATGAGGGCAGGGAGGTGCGGAGGGAGAGGAGATAACACTGAAGGGTTACAGGGAACTCATCATCCCTGTGTTTTCCGCCGGAAAACTCGGCTTCATGAGTACGGACACGCTTCCATTTGGAGCTGAGATCTGGATCTCCCATCCTGCCCCGACTCCCAGAGGATCTGCAACCCCACCCAGCCCAAAAAAGCAGGATCAGTCCCAGTGCTGGATGTCACTTCCCCCCCTCACAAACCCATTCCCTGTTCCCTGACCCTCCATGGGTTTTGTGATTGTTGATCCCAAACCACAAATAATCCCCCTTCTCCCCCAAATTAACAGTGCCCTCCTCCGGCTTCAAATTACTTTCACGGGTTCTTGGCTGGGAATCTCGGCAGGATTTCTGCTCCAAAGCTTCGTGGGGACTAAATCCCGCAGGGAAGGGGTGGGGCGGGGTGAAGTCTGTGCTGCTGCAGCGGAATCCACGGAATCCTGCGGTGCCTCCTGGATTTTGAGCGGAACAAAAACCTCTCTTCTCTCCCTGAGCTGCGCCTTGCCCCTCTCAGAACAAGCTGGGTCTGGGCCTGGCTTCCTGAAGCTGAATTTTATGGGGCGCTGGAGTTTACGGCCCTGCTGGAATCCCACGTCCCTCCGGATGAGGAACGAGCCACTTAAAGTGATGAAAGGCGCTGCTTTTTATTTCCTGGAGTGGCAACAGAGCTGCATCCCTCTCCCAGGCTGGGTCCTTGTGGATCCGGCACTGCCAGGCTCTGTCTTTCCTGACAGGAAGCTCTTTGAAGGCTGCTGCAGGAATTCCTGCCTGGCCTGAAGTTTATTCCTCTGAAGTTGAGCCATCCCTGTGTCCTTCCCTCCATCCCCGCATCCTTCCCTCCCATCCCCACATCCTTCCCTCCCATCCCCGCATCCTTCCCTCCATCCCTGCATCCTTCCCTCCATCCCTGCATCCTTCCCTCCATCCTTCCATCCTTCCCTCCATCCCCGCATCCTTCCCTCCATCCCCGCATCCTTCCCTCCCATCCCCACATCCTTCCCTCCCATCCCCGCATCCTTCCCTCCATCACTGCATCCTTCCCTCCATCCTTGCATCCTTCCACCCATCCCTGCATCCTCCTCTCCCATCCCCGAATCCTTCCCTCCCAGCCCTACCCTGGGAGAGAGGCAGGATGCAGGGAAGGGATGGAATCCATCCCAGAGGAGCAGCCCTGCGGGGGGGAAGGTGGTGGAAAGGAAGGGGGAAGGTGTCCAGCGATACCTGGGTGGGGTGGAGAGGGTCTGGGACAGGGCGAGGCCCCAAACCTCTGAGGAAGATGAAGGCAGAGAAGGGGGAAGGAGCGGTGGGGGCCTGACCTTGAGAGGGAAGGGCAGGGAAGGGACACCAAAGCCACAGGGAAGCGGGGACAGAACTCCCTCGGCCCTCAGGGGTGGGACAGGAGAGAAGGGTGCCAGGGAGAAGCTGCAGGTCCCTCCTGCAGACCCCACAGAGACCGGGGAGGGAGGGGGCACAGCCACCGCGGGGTGCCTGCCAAAAGCAGGGAATGTTTCCAGCGGAGCCGAGCCGAACCGTGGTCTGGGAGCCGAACCCCTTCGCCCTCCGTGAGCCTGCTCCAGCTCGGGCTGAAAACCCCGTTTTTAGCAGTTTCCAGGCTCCAAGCCCTCCTGATTTCCGTGCGTCACGGGCTGAGATCCGCAGTCCCCGGGGGCCGGGGCTGCGGGGAACGGCGAGGTGAAGGTGGCTGAGCCCTCCCCGAGGCGTTCACCCCCCGCTGTCCCCGCACGTGTCCCCGAGCTGCGGCTGCAGATGTCTGGGAACGTGTGCTGGCTCCGGCATTACATCACTGCAGGCACAGGCAGCGGGGAGAGGCAGCGGGAGAAATGCAGCAGCCTGAGAGCCAGGGCCGTCCAAAATAAACCTCTGCTGGTGGAAAATGTTTGGGTTTTTCGCAAATCCCGTCGCCTCAACGCTGGTGCCTTCAAGGTCCTTCCCGAATATAAGGACGGGGAGGCGCTGGCGCAGCTCGCCCGGGGAGGATGTGGATTCCCCACCCCTGGAAGTGTCCAAGGTCGGGCTGGACACGAGCCCAGCCTGGCTCTGCTGCCCCACAGCAAGGCTGGGCATCCTAAAAACACGCAGGGACCCTGCCAGGGGGCACGGCCACACTGCCCTGCCCGGCCACAGAGGGTGACCCTTTCCAAACCGGCTCATCCCTCATCCTAGGAGGTGTGTAAAGATGGGTTGAGTCGTTCCCATTCCCATTTTAAACTGCCAGAGGGTAGGGATGGATGGGATCTTGGGTGGGAATTCCTCCCTGGGAGGGTGGGGAGGGGCTGGGATGGAATTCCCAGAGCAGCTGGGGCTGCCCCTGGATCCCTGGCAGTGCCCAAGGCCAGGCTGGGCACTGGGGCTGGGAGCAGCCTGGCACAGTGGGAGGTGTCGCTGGATGGGAGCTGGATGGGATTGAAGGCCTTTTCCAACCCACACCAGTCTGGGATTCCATTCCGGATGGACCCTGCAGTGTCGGGATCACAGAGGGAATTCTGTTCCCGTGGCTGCCGCGGGAGAAGCCAAGGGGCCTGTTCCGTGTGCCATCCCTGGGTGGGAGCAGCTGTCACGGCAACGGCGGCACTGCCACCCCAGCGCCGGGATGAGCGCCACGAACCACACTCCGAGCGTCACCCCGCGGAGCAGAGGAGCCCGGTGGGAGCTTGATCCAGATCCAGGGAAAAGGCTGTCCCCGCTGGATGCGGCCCTGAGCGGATTTTCACCCCTGAGGCCGCCGAGCAGAGGTGGCCGCGTGTGGGATGGTTTCCATCCCGTCCCCGTCCGTACGGAATCCGCGTGGGGACCTCCGCCGGGACACGGATGCCGGACCTTTGCCCGGCTTTGGTGGGAACGGCCGTGGAAAGCTCGGGGCCGCGGCATTCCCGTTGTTCCCCGGGTCCCGCCGGGAACGCCGCGGATCCGTTTCCAGGCGCTTCAGCGGCGGCGTGACGCCGAGGAGCTGCGGCGAATTCCTCCAGGGAGTTTTTTTTTGGAGGCTGGAAGGACTAAATGTGCTCGGGATCCGCAGAAAGGGCTCAAAGGCAGCCTCCAGTGGAAACGGGAACAGAAACTGGGATGGTTTGGAGCGGGAAAACAACCCGGGATGAACCGAGGCACGTGGGCCTCGGGAAGCGTAAAAGGATGGACCAGAAAAGCTTTTTTTTCCTGAATGGGAAATTACTGGAAGACCAAAAAAGATCAAATTTAAAAGGCAATACAATAATTATTTCACATTTAAAGGCAATACAACAATTATTTTACATTTAAAGGCAATACAATAATTAAACTTAAAAGGCAACCTAATAATTATTTTAAATTTAAAAAGGCAATATAATAATTATTTTAAATTAAAATGCAATATAATAATTATTTAAAATTTAAAAGGTGATATAATAATTATTTAAAATTTAAATGCCATATAATAATTATTTTAAATTAAAATGCAACATAATAATTATTTAAAATTTAAATGCCATATAATAATTATTTTAAAGTGAAAAGGCAATATAATAATTATTTCACATTTAAAGGCAATACAACAATTATTTTACATTTAAAGGCAATACAATAATTAAACTTAAAAGGCAACCTAATAATTATTTTAAATTTAAAAGGCAACCTAATAATTATTTTAAATTTAAAAAGGCAATATAATAATTATTTTAAATTAAAATGCAATATAATAATTATTTAAAATTTAAAAGGTGATATAATAATTACTTTAAATTGGAATGCAATACAATAATTATTTTAAATTTAAGGGGATAGAATATTTATTTCCAGAGGAGTTACATGGCTGCCACCCCTTCTTTCCTTCCTGGGATCTCTGCGCAGCGAAGGGCTTGGCCACTCTTCCAGATCCTCGTTTTCCACGGGTTTTTACTCCTACGGATTTGAGTCGGGCTGGGATTGTTTCCTGTGGCTTATTCCAACCCCCACCCTGCTCCCGCGGAATTCCTGCCGGGATCTCCCCACCTCCCAGGGACTCTGCCCAGCCCAGGGATGCGGCCACAGCGGTGGGACCGGAGCTGCTCCAGCCTCCCCCATTCCCAAATCCCGGGGAGGGGCGAGCTCAGCCCCATCCCATGGGAGCAGAACGCCGGCTCGACCCCAGCCCTGCGGTTGCTTTGTTCGGAAAAACCAAACATTTCCCTTCCTAATGAACACCTTCCAGGCAGGCAACGATCCCTCCCGTGCGTCACTCAGCCCGATGGAGAATTCCCAATAAAATCCACGCCGGGCTGCAGCCTTCCGAGGCAGGAAGCAGATTTGGAAGCGCTGATTTTGGAGTTCATCTCCTTCCACAACCAGCCCCAAACCGTGGCCGTGCTTATTCTGGGACAAAACCCTTGGGAATGAATAAGTCTGCGAAGGGCAAGGAAATTTGGGTGGGTTTTTTTTCCTGGATGGAATGTTTTTAACGTGTTGTTATTAAGGAAAGGGAATAACAGCGGGAAGGGCTTTGGAATGGTGGCTGGAAGGTGAGGCTGGGGTTCCTCTGGAAGACGAAGCCCCGGTCAAAACTGCGCCACCCTCGCCCTCCACGAGGTTCTCCTGCCCCCATCAGCATTCCAGCATCCACTCCTCCTTCGGAGCCGGGCTCCAGATCCACCAAATCTCCCACAAACCACCCACAGCCTCCCCCTGGAAGGGCTTCGGGGGTCGCTGGTGGTGCTGGGGTGGTTTAGCATGAGGAATGTCGAAATCCTTCCAGGTTTTAGGCTGGCCGAGGGTTCCATCCCGGGAATGATGCCCTCATCCCGTTTCTTGGTGGCTGAAGAGCATCTCCAGGCCACCTGCACCATCCCTTTCCCGGTCTGGATAACCCAGGCTGCCCGAGGCTCCTCGTGATCCGTGGGGACGTGGGTGTGGAGTGGGACACGCCTCGGTCCAGTCCTGACCTGCACTCGGGATCTGGGAATTCGGAGCCTCCCGGCGCGGACAGCCACGACATCAAAGTGCTCTGATTCACCCCAGGGAGCTCTCTCACCACTAATTGGCTTTTTTTTCCTCACAAACTCCGGAATTCCTCCCCCAAAATTCCGCATCCCCACGCCTCGGACAAGAGAATCCTTCCCCAGTGGGGAAGCAAAGCCCAGAGAGACATCGAAGCGAGGGAGCTCTGGAATTCGGGCTCGGGGAGAGCAAGAAAAATTCCTTCTGTGGCACCGGGAGGCAGTGCACGGGGAGGAAAATCTGGGAAGACGTGGAAAAATTGTGCAACATCCCCGAGGAGGAATCGGAGGTTCAAAGGCAGCGGAGGATTTGAAAAACAGAAGGAAATGACTAAAAATAAATTAACATGCAAAACGCAGTCGCGCCGAGAGAAAAGTTCAGGTCTGGACACGGGCACTGCAGAGATCCAGGTGGGAAAGACGGAAAATCCCGAGGGGAGATGGTTTCCCACAGCCTGGAATGAGTCAGAGCCCCATCCCAAGCTCTGCGGAGGTGCCTTCCCTCGACCTCTGGGACACTCACAGCCAAGGGATGAGGGATTGGGGCATTCCAGAGCTTCCAGGTGGGAACGAGGCACCAAAACGCCTTTTTTTGGCTCGGCGCTTGGTCTCCCTGGCACCTCTGCTGAGGAAGCGCCGTCCCTGCGGAGAGGGGGTGGGGATGGAGGAGTTCCACTCCCGAGGTGCTTGCGGAGCGTGGGGTGCGCGTGTCCCGCCGGGAGGGCTGGGAAAGGGTTAACAGCATTCCCAGATGACAATTCCCACCTCCCCCCTCCGTATTCCCAGCTGACAAATCCCCCCGTATTCCCGAGACGTCTCGGAGCTCGGGACAGCTCTCTCCCGCCGCTCGTCTGGCGGGAGAACGACGCCCACCCGGAAAATGCCGACGCGGGAGTCTCGTTCTCCTCAAGAAACGCGTCCCACGCTCCGCAGGGTTTTGTTTTTTTTTTTTTTTTTCCCCGGGAATTAATTGCAAAAGACATTTTCTGGGGGTTCGCCGCGATGGGGGTTGCCGTGGCAACCGCTCCGGCTACCCAGAACAAATCGGGGAAGGCTCCCACTGTCACCGGGGCCATCTGTCCCTTCCACGGGGGGTCATTTTGAAGCCCCGTTCCAACCTCCGCGAGCCAAATCTTCCCTTTTTTAAGCCTCTGGAAGCGCTCGGCGCGATTTATCAACCAGCTCCTGCCCTCGGTGCCTGTTTCCTCCCTCGGCGCTGACAGGATAATTTCCTCTCTATCGCTGCAAATTAAATTCTAATGAGGAAGCGCCGCATCCCAATGTGATGGAGAGCTTTTCTTCTCCGGGATGCGCGGGAGAGCCGAATCCGTCGGGGAGGGAGGGGAAGGGATGGAACGGGAAGGCCTGAGGCACAGGAGCCCGCTGGCAGCCCAGGGAAAGGGAGTTTTGTTGGCAGGACAGGAGGGAACGGCCCCAGGCTGGGCCAGGGGAGGGCCAGGGTGGGCATCAGCAGGAATTTCCCCACGGAAAGGGCGGCCAGGCCTTGGAATTGCCCAGGGAGGTTTGGATCGCCCGTCCCTGGGGGTGTTCGAGTCAGCCCTGTCCCCTGGGAGAAAACACCTCTCGGAGAGCTCAGCTCTCCGCAGTTTTCCTGCAGGGATATTTTTAAACCAGTAGCGGAGATGCCTGGATTTAACACGGCGCTGCTGAGGGCGCAGGAGTGTTCTGCGCTTCGGCTGCTCTGATTCTTGGGATAATGATGATTCCTTAGGTTTTAACTTTGATATTTCCAGCTCCTGCAGTGCCTGGTGTGTGACTCTGCAGTTCCGTGGGGCTGTCAGCTGCTGCTCTCTCGTGCTGCTCAGACACAACAAACCTCTCCGGGTTTGCTCTCCAAGGACACCCACACTGTCCCAGGCCCAAAATGTGCAAACCAAAATCTTAGAAGCGGGGTAAGCTTGGGGTAGTTACATCATTAACTGAAGTTTTAACTGGAGAATTGACCCTGATATGCAAATGGACCAAACTTATAAAAGTGTGAAGAACTCGTGACCCGGGGTCCATCCTGGGTGCAGCCTTTGGCTGCCCAGGGTGCGCCTTTGAGGGCCCTTCCAATAAACACCCACCTTTATTCCCTTATTCCTGCCCAGCCTCTGTTTTCCGGTGGCCACCCCAGGCATTGACGAGAAGCCGGAGAGCTGCTCCCTGGGCCATTCCTTAAAGAAGATTCGGGCGGATTTTCTCCGGGAAGAAGCTGCAGGCACACAGATGCTCAGCTGGTGACACGCAGATGCTCGAGCGACAATCTCGGGGCCAGAAAGTCCCTTCCCGAAGGTTCCCCACCCCCACGGATGCTGCGAATGAAGGGATGAATTCCGGAGGGGACGGAACTCCGATGTTTTCACGCAGTTTAAAGATGAGGAGACGTTAAACGCCAGATTTGTGTTTTGAAAACACCGGGGCGGGGTGAAGGTGGTCCCAGGCCTCCCCTCAGCCCCCAGAGTGAAATATTTATGGAATCCCGGAATAAATTAGGTTGGAAAAGACCCCGGAGCTCATCAGAGCAGGTACTACCGAGCAGGAATCCCCTAACCCACCAACCAGGCCAAGCTGTGAAGGTTTGGCTGTCCCAGAACAGCGAGAGCTGATGCAGCAGAGCAGTTAAAAAACTCGCTTAATTTGTTCGTTTGACATGAAAGGCTCGTCGAGCGGCTTTGAAAAATTCAGTCAAAACAGCTTCCAGCAAGTCCAGGGCAGGAACAGACCTCGAGCATCACCAGCTCAGCGCTTTGGTAGGTGAAGGTAAACAGAAAACAACACAAATCTGTGTTTCGGAGGGTGAATCATTCAGGCTGTTGGGTGAAGCGTTGGTGCGAATCCAGGGATATCAAAAACCGTGGTTTCCCTTGCTTCAGCCCCCATTTCAGGGCAAATTCCAGTCTTTCGCTGGAGTTGATTTGCTCTAAACCAGCAGAAATTCTGGATTCGGGTGAGGAAAACGCTTCTCCCGCCAGGTTCTGTTTGGGTCCAGGCTCAAGGAGCAACCCTGGCCCCTTTCCCTTGGTGCCGAGTGAAAAACCAGAGCGTTTCCGTGCTCCGCACAGGCCTGCAGAGGAGTTTGCTCCAGGAGCACGGGGAACGTGTCCGTGCCCAGCCCCAATCCCGAGCCAGGTGTCCAAAGCCTCTCCAAAGGCAGCGCCGGAGCGCATCCCGTTTTCCCAGGCGGATAAACGCTCCAGCAGCTCCCCAGCCAGGGAACGGCCCTCCCGGGACTCCACAAACGAGCTTCTCCTCGTTAATCCCCGCGCTGGGAAGCTGAGATCCAAGAGCACGGAGCTCCTGACTCCGCTTTCTTCCCCGGAAACCGCAACGAGGAAAACCGAAATGAGGAGTCCTCCAACCCCTCTGAAATTAACGGGAGTGGAGCTTGAATTTCGAGGTAAGCAGAAGGGTTGCTGTGGTGGTTTAGGCCAAATTGAGGGAAACGTCCCAAAGGAACGTCTCCTCAAGGGAAGGCAGGTTACAGCCATCCCTCCCCCCAACTGGGTTCGGGAAAAACAAATTTTCCTCGGAGGAAAGCGAAGGAGAAAATAAAAACTATTTATTTAACAAACACACAGGAAAAGGATAATAAGAAGGCTAAATAATAAAATCTCTCGCTCTGGAGAGAAAACCTGAAAGATTTTAGAGTCCTTCTGTGGGTGCGGCCTCTCTCCTCCTCCTCGGAGCTGGGTCAGCGTGGGGGGCCCCCCTCCAGGCCGGTGGAGGTCCCCCGGTGGGGTTCTGATGTTCTGGGGTTCTGAACAAGTCCAGAAGAGAAGAAGGGAAAAAAAAACGAAGTCCCAAGAGAAAAAAACCCTCAACTCTCCATCTCTCTCCGAAGAAACAGAGCCGAAAAGCCGACTGAAAAGCAAGAAGAAGATGCTTCCTCTGCTCCTCAGCAGCAGCAGTAGCTGATCTCTGTGTCCTTGGAGCACAAACTGTTTTGAAAAGTTCGCTCAGTTTTTGTTTCTCTGTCTCTTGCCCCCAGTTTTAAAGGCACAGAAAGGCTCAGGAATCCTGTCTGGGCACAGAGCGGTGAGAGGGGATACATCAGCATAAAGTCACCCCAAGACACCGTTCTTTTCCATTTGGATCGGTTTTCCCGGGTTTTCCACCAGCCGGATGTGCCCTCACGGAGGTGTTCAGGACTTCTGAAGCTGGTCGCTCCGGACACGTGCCGTGCTCGGCTTCCCTGTGGCTCCCGGGGTTATCCCAGGGCTGTCCCGAGCCCGGCTCGGGCTCATCCCGCACAATCCCGGCCCCAATGCTGAGCTGAGCTTTGCTTTGCTGTGGGATTCTGTTTCGAATCCCACCCGCTGGTTTTGCTGTGCCTTAAACCAGACCTCCCTGATGAGGGAGGATTTGAGATCCTCGCCAGGAATCCCAAATACTAACGAGACATCCATTGCTCTCTGCTCTCAGATAGTTTAAGTCTTATCAGAGAAGTTAAGAACAGAGCAAGGAGTACAGCAGAGAGCCCGGAGAGTTCTGAATGTCCTTAAAATGTCCGCTGGATGTCCCAGAATCAAGGTAACACGGCCTTTTAAAGGTAAATTACCCAATAAGGACTTAAAACGAAAGATATTTTCATTTATCTACCAATACTCAACAAACGCCCACCGGAACTGCGGGATTTTTCATCCAACCCTTTGAAACTGCTTTTACTGCAGAACACGGAGGGGTAGAAGAAGCAGAAGAAACTTAGAAACTACATCAATCCTCCATTTTGGAGTTTTTTTTGCTCTTTATCTATTTGCTACACTAATAAACCCAAAACCTTTAGATTTTCACCCTGTGATAACTTCACAAAATATCCTATCATCTAATTCTACCGAAAAGGTTAAAAGTTTTCTCCATGGACAAAGGTCCAATACAGCACCGTCCAGGGGGGTTAAATTATTTAAAGGATAATTAAAGGATAAAGGGCAGAGGATGTTCTTTCTGCCTTCTGGATTCCCACACTTTGCCTCTCTCTGAGGACATTTCCAGGGCTCCGTAAAAGGTGCAGGAATGGAAACCGGGTGGTTCCCGTTGTGCAAAGAGGCACGGACAGGGCACGGACTCAGCGTCCCCGGGGTGGCTCCGAGGAATTTGATGCTCCCCACGTGGCCAAAACCACCGGGACAGGGCTGAAAACTCGGCAGCGTTCCCAGATCCAGGCCTTCCACACGACTTCCAAGAAAATTCTTTGGAACAACTTAGAATTTCCTTCCAGGAAAACATTCCCGGGACAACCCAGCAGCTGCATCACCCAAGGCGGGGAGGGGGGTAGAGTTCAGTCACATATTTATCTTTTTTTTTTCCCTATGATTGATGCAACACTTGTTCATAACTGAGATTCCTTGGAATTTGCAATCCTGGAAAAACAATGGCTCTTCCAGGACCTTTTTCTTTCTGCCCTGAGTTTTGCTGTGAAGCTCCCGTGCGAGCAGCTTCCCAGGAAAAAGGGCATGAGCTCCCATCCGAATCCCAGGGACGACCACAGCTGGGCATCCAGGAGATAACTCCACGGAGGCAGCAAAGAGAGAGCTCCAAATGACCTTGATTGGTTGGAAAAATATCCCCCCAAAAAATACAATGCTGATGGGAAAGGGCACGGGAGAGAGAGAAAGAAGGACCACGGGCTGAGACATCCAAAAATGAGAAGGTTGAGGGAAGGTCGAGATACCCAAAAAATGAGAAGGTTGAGGGAAGGTTGAGGTACCCAAAAATGAGAAGGTTGAGGGAAGGTCGAGATACCCAAAAAATGAGAAGGTTGAGGGAAGGTCGAGATACCCAAAAAATGAGAAGGTTGAGGGAAGGTCCAGGTATCCAGAAATGAGAAGGTTGAGGGAAGGTCGAGATACCCAAAAAATGAGAAGGTTGAGGGAAGGTCGAGATACCCAAAAATGAGAAGGTTGAGGGAAGGTCGAGATACCCAAAAAATGAGAAGGTTGAGGGAAGGTTGAGATACCCAAAAATGAGAAGGTTGAGGGAAGCACCACAAGAATCTCCAGGAAGAGCGAGGGTGGAGCAGGGCAGGCAGGACAAGACCTGACAGTCCTGCAGAGGGGCGGCTGGAATGGAGATTTGGGAAAACAATCCAAGGACGGAGGATTTCTGGGCACAGGGAATCGCTTGGGGTGGCCGTGGAAGCCCCGTCTCCCGGGATTTCGGAGGACGGAGGCCTCGGAAATTCCCAGCTGACCCCGCTCTGAGGGGCGGATGGAGGAAATGACATTCCCAGACTCGTTTCCCTCGGTTGCCTGTCGTTCCCTGGTTTTGGCACAGCCCAGGGAACGCAGTCAGTTGCAGCCCTGGAGGGAGCCGATGGTTGTTTCACCTTCTTTGGTGGATAACAGCAAATCCTTCCCTGTGACAACGGGGAAACCCGGCCCGGGAGCTCTGTCTGCAGTTTTGGATCCAGGCAACGGCCCAGCCCAAGGATTTTGGGTTCTTCCCTGGTTCTCCACGTCCCCCAGTGGGGTCAATCCCCTTTTCTTGGACTTTACAGGGATTTTTTTTCCCGTGCAGCTCAACCCCACGTTTCATCCAGCCTCCTGCTGGGCACAAATCCAGCTTGGATGAGAAAACCCATTAAAAAGCGCAACAGAAATTCAGATTTCCATGGGATTCAAGGTTCCCAGATGCAGGGATAGCAGGAAGTGAGTGGCTTTGCAGGCCGGGAGAGCTCTGAATGCCAAGAAATCCTTGGGCTCCCTGCAGAGCCGGAGGGAGGCACCTGCAAGGTGAGAAAGAACCACTCCAGGTATCCGAACCTGTTTCCCAGGAATACGGCCCAGAAATTCCCTTTTCACCTCCAAATCCCTCACATCTCAGCGTAACACATCAAATTTGGGAGTTTTGGTTCCAAGAAAACCTCCGGGTGAAATTCAGGCAAGGAGAAATCCAGACACTCCTGGCGCGGAGAGTCCTGATCCGTCTTTATCGGCAGGACGGGTGCAGAAGGGCTCCGGAGCTCCAGGAAAAGCCGGATGAACAATTAAATCCCCGCTCGGAGCCTCAGCGAGATCTGCGCGGATCGGGAGCCACGGAGGCGTGAAATGAGATCAGAACCAGCCCCGGAGCTCCCCGCCCTGCCCCAGGCCCATCCCTGCTTCCCTGCCGAGCTCCGAGCGGGATTTCTCCGGCCGGGCGCGCTCCCCTTGGCGCGGTGCCACCGCTGGGATCAGCCGTCCCGTCCCTCGTCGCTTCCAGATCGTTAAATTATTTCTCCCTGATCCAATTAGCCCCAAAAGCACGGAGCAATCCACGGGACACTTGAGCGGGAGGCTCCGTATCCATTTCCTGATGTCCAGAGCATCCCCTGGGGAGGGGCAGGCAAACAGGGAGCTGCTGATGCCGTGGCACCACCTTAAAAGACCTTAAAGACCCAGGTAATTTGTCATGAATTCCACGTTTTTCTCCATTTCCAAGGATTTTTCTCCTCTGCTGCCTGGTTAGGAGGAAAACGCCCCGTTTTTGTCGAGCTCGAAAGGCACCTGTGGGGTCAGCAGGGTGGGACAGGGTGTCCAGGAGCTTGGAGAGGGGATCAAATCCCACAGCTCTGGCTGGAAACCATCTGGAACTCGTGGGAACCGGGCTGGAGAAGCAGCTCCGGGTTTTCTCCACCCTCCTGCGCCAGCAGGGAGCTCCAAAACCCCTTGGGGGTACCCCAGAGTCCGGGCAGAAGCACCTCAAAGGCTGGCCCAGCATCAGGTGGGGTGTCCCGAGCCCTTCCCGGAATTCTCCCGCGGCCTTCAGCGGGAGGAAGGCGGCCCCGGTACGAATTCCAGCCAAGGGGAACATCCTGCTGCCCATGAATGCTGGATCTGGTCCGCGGGGCTGCTCCAGGGGCACATCCCGGCCCTCAGAGGCTTCCCAGGGCCTTTTCCGGGGATCTCACACCTGAAACATCCCCAGACACTGTGGGGTGAAGAGGAAGCGGCACGAGACCTTTTCCCTGCCCGAGTTTCTCTGTTTTTGACTTGTCCCAGGGCTCTCCTGCCCTTCCCACATTCCCAAGGATCCAGATGCCCCCCACGCCCCTCTGCTGGAGCTGGCACCGGGCGCTCCACGTTCCCCTGCCTCATTCCGGGGCTCCTGCAGTCCTTCCTCTGACCCTCTGCCGCTCAAGGGGGATCCTTCAGGTGATGGCAGCAGAGGGAAATCAAGGGGAGCAGCTCCCAGCCTGAGCCAGGAGCGGCTGGGAAACCTCCGAGCATGACTGGGATGCTGACAATTTCCAGGGATTCAGAAGAGAACTGAAAAAATTCTCGGCTAGAGAAGGTTTTTAGGGTTGCTGACTGCAAACCCCCCCCTTTTAACTCTGAAAAACCTTAAGAAACACCTGGACGTGGGCACTCGGGGCTCTGGTTTCGTCGACAAGCGGTGTTCGGTCAGCCTTGGAGGTCTTCTCCAACCTAAATCATCCTCTGATTCCGTCCCAGCAAATCCCAGAGGCACGAACCAGCGGGGAAACGAATCTGGAACCCTCTCCCTCCTGTCCCCGTTCGCTCCCCGAGCGCCCACAGCTGCCCGGGACGAATCCCAGTCGCGGAAAACATAATAAAAAAATAACTGGCTGGACCTGGCTCAGCACCCTCTGCTGCAGGACCCTCGAGCCGACCCCCAAACCGCTTTTTGCTGTGCTCTGAAGGAAAATTCCACCCAGCAGAGGGTTCGAGAGGAGCCAGCGCTGCTCTCAGCGGCCGCAGGCTGGTGCTTAATGAGCTCTCAGCCGATTGCTCCTGAGGGCAGAGGCACAATTAAGGACCATTAGCTGCCATGACATCACCGGGGCTCGGAGGAAACTCTGTGCCGGGCAGGAAGGAGGCAGGACGGCCGTGGAATTATGGAGCGGGGTAAAACCGCTGAGGTGCAGCCGTGGAGTGAGCTACAGGCACGGAGTTTTCACAGCCGTGGAATTCACAGCCACGGAATGAGTTAAAGCGACTGAGCTGCAGCTGTGGAATTACAGACGTGGAAGCTAAAAAGCTAAAATTGCAGACACGAGCTAAAAAGTGCCGGGATTGTCTGCCCGGGGAGGTGGTGGAATCACCATCCCTGGGTGTGTTTAAAAAAAAGGTTGGATGTGGCACTCGGAGTTGAGGTGTTAGGGCACGGGTTGGCCTCGAAGGCCTTGGAAGTCTCTTCCAACCTGGCGATTCTGTGACTCTGTGTGAAAACCATGGAGTTACGGCCATGGAATGATTTATGACCATGGAGTTACAGCCATGGAATGATTCACAGCCATGGAGCTGCAGCCATGGAGTTGTTACAGCCATGGAATTACTGCCATGGAGTTACAGCCATGGAATGATTTACAGCCATGGAATGATTTACAGCCATGGAGTTACAGCCACGGACAGGCAGTAATTCCATGGTTGTAACAACTCCATGGCTGTAACTCCTTCCATGGCTGTAACTCCATGGCTGTAACTCCTTCCATGGCTGTAATTCCATGGCTATAACTCCTTCCATGGCTGTAACTCCATGGCTGTAACTCATTCCATGGCTGTAATTCCATGGCTGTAACTCATTCCATGGCTGTAATTCCATGGCTGTAACAACTTCATGGCCGTCACTCCATGGCAGTAATTCCATGGCTGTAATTCCATGGTTGTAACAACTCCATGGCTGTAACTCCTTCCATGGCTGTAATTCCATGGTTGTAACAACTCCATGGAATTACATGCCATGGAGTTACAGCCACGGACAGGCAGTAATTCCATGGTTGTAACAACTCCATGGCTGTAACTCCTTCCATGGCTGTAACTCCATGGCTGTAACTCCTTCCATGGCTGTAATTCCATGGCTATAACTCCTTCCATGGCTGTAACTCCATGGCTGTAACTCCTTCCATGGC
>VXAZ01004473.1:0-34993 GCA_013399875.1 Gymnorhina tibicen
CCTGAGTTATATAGACATCATCACCATACCACAGGTGAGCCCGAAGAGGTCCCCTCAGAGGTGGGGTTGTGTCCCCCCTACCTCGGGAATGCCCTCCAATCACCCCACTCACTGTGAGTGTGGGCCTGAGGCATGGGGAGACCTCGAGGCTGAAGGGGAGGGAAAAGAAAATGTACAAGGCAAGGCTGAATGGGGCTCTGAGCAATCAGGAAGCAATATGGGAAGAGATTATTCCCTGTGAGGGTGTCAGGCCCTGGCACAGGTTGCCCAGAGAAGCTGTGGCTGCCCCATCTCTGGGAGTGAGTGTCCAAGGCCAGATTGGATGGGGCTTGGAGCACCCTGGTCTAGTGGAAGGTGTCCCTGCCCATGGCAGGGGGTGGAATGAGATGAGCTTTAAGGTCCCTTCCAACTCAAACCACATCTGTGATGTTACAATTGTAATTATGTAAGCAAAAAAGAGAGGATCTGAAAAAAAGGATACCCTACTACCCTGGAAAAGAAGCTAATGATCTCCAAGGATTTCTGGGCCTTAATTTGTAACAGCAAAGGCCTGAGCAAGGAAGAATAAATAATTTAAAACTCATCCTCTTCTGAATTTGTGGACAAAGCAGCAAACTCTGCTGGACACATAGCAAGGATGTCCTTTGCAGCAGGAAGGGTGAAAATTTCAGACCTTTCATTTTCAACAGAGTAAAAAAGGCGTGAGGAAGTTGACCGTACTTGGAGTTCTTGGGTAACTGTTACCTTTGGTCTGTCTCCAGCAATATGATTGTGTCTGGACTTACAGAACTTGTTTTGAGTGAGGAAAGATGACAACAGCTGAGAATTTATTACTAAAAGAAATAAAAGGGAAAAAGATCCTATTCACATTTTTCCCTCTAAAAGGATCCCCAGGGTTTAGGTGCAGCAATGCAAAGACAGCAGACTGGGTGGAAATAGCCAACTCACCATATATGAATAGTTCATTTGTGTTTAGAAATTCATATGTTAGTTACCTGTCTGAGGGAGATTCTCAGTGGGAGCCTTAGTGATTTCTGTTTGAGTTACAGGGATAATGAAGGGTGTTGAGCAGATAGGAAAGAAAACAGTCTAAAGACTGGTTGGTTTTTTCCTGTCAGTCAATTATCTCTAACAAAACCATTGCTCAGAGATTTTGCCTTTTCTGCTTGAGGCCTTAAGAAGGAGGATGAAATCTTGGGTTTAGTTTAAAACTGCTGTGATGGGCTGACCTGGTATTCAAAGGCAACATAAAACCAAAAAGCTGTGAGTGATGAGAAATAGGTTGCAAATCCCTTGTAGGCTATACAGAAATGGAGGCACAGAGGGGCTATTTCTACATACATCTATATTCCTGGGACACAGAGAACTGCCAGCATGCCCTGAATCTGTGGATTCAGATACCCAGTCATTTCCCAAAGTGCTGCCAGAAAAGCCAGTCTGGCTCTGAGAATCAGCCAGCTCAGGATACAGGCAGTGCATGACACTGCTCTCTGGATTGTCACTGTGATGGGGTGACCCTGGCTGGACACCGGGTGCCTCCCAAAACTGCTCTCACTCCCCTCCTCAGCTGGGCAGGGAGAGAAAATACAATGAAAGGCTCGTTGTTGGGATAAGGGCAGAGAGAGATCACTCACCAGTTACTGTCATGAGCAAAAGAGATTGAGGAAATCAGTTTATTACCAATCAAATCAGAATAGGGCAATGAGAAATAAACCCAAATCTTAAATCATTTTCCCTCCTCCCCTCCTTTCTTCCCAGGCTCACTTTCCCTCCTGATTCTCTACCCTCTCCTTCAAAGTGGTGCAAGGTAACAGGGAATGGGGCTGTTGTCAGTCCAGCCCACATTGTCTCTGCCGCTCCTTCCTCCATAGGGGTTGGACTTCTCACACTCTCCCCCTGCTCTAGCGTGGGCTTCCCATGCGGTCACAGCCTCCTTCAGACACCCCCATGCTCTGGCATGGGGTGTCCATGAGCTGCAGGTGGATCTCTGCACCCCCATGCCCTCCATGGCTCCATCAGACATGGAGGGAAGCTCCAGCACCTCCTAACAGGAGTCACCCCCGTGTTAAAGCTCCGTCACCCAAACCCAGCACAGTCACACAGGTGCCAGTACAAGTTGCTCCCACCAAGTGATGCCAAAAGGTTCCAACCAGTGGAAGCATTTCTGGCATGGCTCTAAAACACCACATGGATTAGCCAGATATAGCCACCTCAGGGCTGGGGTTGGCATCTACTATCAAATATTACCCCGATTCTCTACTTTGTCTCTCCTCGCATCTGTTTGTGTTCACTTGCAGTTATCAGTGATAACAATACTTATATTTTCACAACATCTGCTCCCCCCCCTTTCTTGCTAAACATAGCTCGCTGTTGCACAAAAGACAGAAAGTAAAAACATTGATTAAGAGTGCAAATAAACTTGGAGAAATTGTTCCCGTCCTGGATATCAGTTGAATTTCTCTTCATTGCTGTCAGATTTAGTGAACTGCTTCTGTGCTCAACAATTTATGTGGATTTTTATCCAGCTAGATGGATAAAGCACAAGATGCCATCCATCCTTAGATCTCTCCCCACCCTTTTCCCAGCAGTAGTTCCTTAAAAGTCATAGAATCACAGAATCACAAAATGGTTTGGGTTGGAAGGGACCTCAAAGCTCATCTCATCCTAATGCCCTGCCATAGGCAGGGACACCACCCAGTAGAGCAGGTTCCTCCAAGTCCTGTCCAACCTGGCCTTGAATGCTTCCAGGGATAGGGAAGCCCCAACTTCCCTGGGCAACCTGGGAAATTAGCAATTCAAAAGGTTTTTGCAGTTGGTGAATCAAAAGGTTTTCTACCAGATAACTGGAATTATTTGATCTGTGCAGTGATTGATGGTTGTTTTTTATCAAGCAAACTTTAAATCTCTTAAAAAAAGAGTTAGGAAGGATCATCCAGTGAATGAGAACAGGAGGAGAGTTCTGACATCACAATAAACCAACAGGCCAGCTAACAGAGCATTCATCAGCTGCCTGTGTCCAATCTCAAATACTTGGGAGAAGAGTAACATCTGTGAGTGTTTCACAAGAGAAGAAATCCTCTCCTAATCTTGTTAGTGATCACACTAACAGTGCCCTCCCTGGCACTGTCTGCATCAAATATTAGCTGTGGGAGATAATTATTGTTAAATTAACTTTAATCTGTTTCATTTTAACATGCAAAAAATGTTCAAAAATGTCAATTTTTTTTTTTATTTTTTTTTTTTAATTTACAGGCAACTTGCTGACGTGAAATATGGTTTGGAAGGAGAGGAGTTAGGTTAGCCCAGAGTGCTGACTGGGCTATTTTTATTTCAAAAATCAAAAATATTTCATAACAGATGTACTGGAATGGTTACAACACCCTTTCCTGGCAACAGGCACAGCAGGACAGTGGTGTTTTTGCAAACTACGCATAGGGAGGGGATTGCCTTGAGGAATAGAAAAGCCCTGTGTATCACAGCTAAAAACATAACATCATCAGAGCAACACTTCAGTGACTGATCTCTGCTCCCTGGTGACCAGGGACAGGACCAAAGGGAATGGCTGAAGCGGTGTCATGGAAGGTTTAGGTGAATATTAGGAAAAGATTCTTCCCCCAGAGTGTGGTCAGACACTGAACAGGCTCCCCAGGGTTTGTCGTGGCCCCAAAGCTGCCAGAGCTCCAGGAGGGTTTGGACAACGCTCTCAGGCACAGACTTGGATTGTCGGGGTGTCCTGTGCAGAGCCAGGGGCTGGACTCAATGATCCTCGTGGGTCCTTTCCCACTCTGGCTACTCTATTCCATGATATTCTATGACTCGCACAACTTTATGCAGTATGTGAAATAACCAATTCAACAAGCGTTTCCATGGACATTGATTTTAGACAACTATAAAAAAGCAAATACAACAAGCAAGTACCACCAGCACTGAATTACGTCTGGAATGAGGCGTTACACTCACCTCTGTTCACTCTTGCTGCCAAACTTTTATGGCCCCGTCTGTTGTCATTATATGTGCAGTTGAATCCATATTTACTCAGCACATATTTGCTTAGTTTATAAGCCAAGTTACTACCCACTTCATATGCCCAATGACAGGATAGCCAGACATGCTAATTAATGAATTGGCCTCTGGGGTGAAATTATGTCCACATTAAGAAGATTCGCATTGATACTAATAAGGTCAGAACATCATTGCTGATGGCTGAGTCATGGCTGAGCTGGGTATCACAGACATGTAAACAGTGGATCTGCCCTAGGAGGTTGGTTCAATGGTATGTTTATCAAAATAGATCAACTCATGGCGATATCAGGGGTCAAAAATCACGTGAAACCATAACCATAATGCTACATTGTACAGCCTTTTTATCTTCTGTTGAGATGAGCTCACAGGAGTCCTGAATTTCAGAAATAACTCCCTAGCCAAGGGCCTGGAATCAACTCTTTCCAATTATCTTGTAACCTAGCATCGCCAGTTTTTCTACTCCTCACCCGACCTACTGTTTCGACCCGTTACAACCTCTGCCCGCATCCCCAAATCCTCAGCACCTTGCACCCTGTCTCTTCTGTTGAAGGTCCTTCTATTTTCCCCAAAACTCCTCTTTCCTTGGTGCTTCACCTCTGCAGCACCGGTGAAGTGTGAATCCGAACACGATCATGCCCAGAACAAAATATATTCACTCAAGATGCTTGTTTGCTACCTGTGGAGGTGTGTGAGGCAACCCTACACATAAAAACTGCCACATGGTCTTACCGTAAACTCCCAGAATGGTTTAGGTTGAAAGGAACCTTAAAGACCATCTTGTTCCACCCCCTGCCATGGGTGGGGCCACTAGACCAGGTTGCTCCAAGCCCTGTCCAACCTGGCCTGGAACACTCCCAGGGATGGGGCAGCTGCAACTTCTCTGGGCAACCTGTACCAGGGCCTCACCACCCTCACAGGGAAGAATTTTTGCTAATATCTACTCTAACCTGCCCTCTGGCAGTGGGAAGCCATTTCCCCTTGTCCTGTTATTCCAGGCCCTTGTTCAAGGTTTCTCTCCAGCTCTCTGGTAACCGCTTTGGGCACTGGAAGGTGCTTGAAAGTCTCCCTGGAGCCTTCTCTTCTCCAGGCTGAACAGCTCCAACTCTTCCTTCAAACCACTCACTGGGTCATGTGAAGGACTTGTTTCATTTTTTTTTCCTCCCCAGATTTCCTGCAAACAACTCACTCTTGTTATGTTTTGGTTACCTCAATCCTGTCCCAGACCTCACACTGGCACAAGTCCCCCTCGTACAAAAGAGCTTTTCCACCCAAGTTTCTGAGCTGATACAAATGTCAGAACAGCAGGAGTAAGCACAGAAACCCTCTATTTTCTACCCACCCAACTGGAAATCCTGCTATGAGCATGTTTGACAACACAAGTCCAATTTTTAAGCACATTTAGGTATAAATTCAGAGTTTGCTAGAGGTCCAGTTTGATCTCTCTTTTTCCTTTATTTAGGTGTGGATGGCCGAAGGTCCTTTGAAAAAGTGCTTAATAAGGGAAGAAATATAGTAACTCAAGTGCTGCCGGGAACAAAGGTCTGACAGATTTGCAGACACAATAATGATGAATAGCAGAAAATTAGCTACATCTGCACAGTTGCTTTAGATTTTTAGGATAGGGAAAAGCTAATAATAAAACTTTATTGAAGCACAGAAATTGGGAGAGAAAATTAAGAACAGTGCACTCTTCCAAAGCTGTTGTGGACACGGTGGTTAGTGAGACTGTGAAAACCTCATGTGGACTTGGGTTATGTGCAGGGCCCTGGAAGAGCTCTAGTGATTACAAAAGTTTGGGGTTTGGTTTTCTATGTAATTCAAAATATACAATATTTCATAGAACCGTAGAATGTTTTAAGTTGGAAGGGACATTAAAGATCATATGTAGCATCAGGAAGGCTGCTGAATCCATCCAGGTTCAGCAAAAAGCATCTCAGTGGCCAAGTTACTTGCAGTGTATCTGCTCTGTCTCTTTCTTGTAGATTTTCTGTTTTGAGGTCATGTCTTGAAAGAGATTCATGGAAAGATTTGACCCATTTATCTCCATCTGATTTTAGGGGGAAGATGTGCAGGCTCTGAAGACCAGCATCTGATGGCCTCGAGTTGGGTAACTATGAAACCAAAGTATCTGTTTGGGAAAATGTTGATTTGTATAGACCAGGTACTAAAGTTAGGGCCAGACCTGGGAAGTGTGGCTCCCAGCCCAGAGCCATAATCTCTGTAAAACCACTCCTCCAAAGTCCTGGTATATTTTGAGATAACTTCCAGCTTAACAACAAAAATCAAAGTATTGCATAAAGAACAAAGAGAGAAAAGAGAAAAAAAACGTCTAAAGAAAGTAACTTGCATGTCTTCGGAACGGAAAAATAATTTCAGTGAGCCATCTCTGACTGATATTTTTTGAAAACTAACACAGAATAGTAAATTTGCTGCAGGAAAGAAGTCAAATACGTGCTCAAACCATGGTGTTTATAAAAAGAAAGGCTGTGTTTGCAAGCAACTCTTCTGCATAGACGAATCATCCAGTTCCAGCCTGCTCTCTGGAACGAGCATGTTAACTACATCAGCCTTTTTTTCAAGCATGGAGCAAAGTCCCAAGTGCAGCAAGTAATTGAAAGATCGTTGACCAACAGTAGCAAGTCAGATGCAGTCTGGGGAGAGCCTGGATGCTGTATAAATAGCTCTGCCTCCCTCCTTCCTTACAAGACGGAGCCCAGCAAGAGGATAACGAAAGGCATTCAGAGTCACCAAAAGGCATTCAGAGTCACTGCCATAGCCCGGGATAATATGACCCTCCCCGCATTCAGCTAAGGGAAGGGGTTGAAAAGAGCGGAGCTGCCGGCATTATTCAGGGTGTTCTTGGGAGGAAAAAAGGGAGGTAAGACAGTTTTGTATATTCGAAGTCAAACCCCAAACAAAACAGCGAAGACAGGTTGCACATTGTTCAGGACCACGCTAGACGTTCTGCGTTTCTCACGGAGAAGCATCTCTGCTGTGTCTGATCTCAGCGACTCCCTGCTCTGATGTCAGGTCTGGGGGAGCAGCTGGTGCCCCTGGTGGTTTAGTAGAGCAAGAGCCCTGGCAGCCCCACGATGGGTGCAAGACTCACCCTGCTAACACCATCCCAGGGGTGCGGACAGGCAGGCAGATGGTGCCACATATGTTTGAGGAGGTCTCACCTCCCCTGGAGAGATGTACTGATAAGGAAGAGGAGGAAGGGAAGGAGATGCTATTGCATTCATGCCTCCCCTTTCTCTCCTCTTCCCCAGCTCATTTGCAGAGGCTCCAGAAGCGCAACACTTCCTTGCCTCAGCCCTTTCTGTTGGGAGTTGAGCAGTGCTGCCCAACCCGCACTGACGTAGCTACAAGGAAACGTGATTGCTGCCCTTGACATGCAGCCTAGCACTGGCTGACTCAACGTATCTGGGGTTAGAAACACCTTCCCCAATCTGATGCTGCCGTTGCCGTGGCGTTTTTTACTTCCTGGGAACAGGCACGGCCCCATCAGAGGGACTATGGGGAGGTCAGGCACCGCTCCAGGAATGCAGGTGTGTTTCTGGCTGCTGCACAGACAGACCCTGTGCAATACCCAGCCTCTGCTGGGTGCAATTCCACTATCAATTCTCTCTCTCTCCTCTGGTTCACATATCAAGTTGCTTCCTTCCAGCTCTTGGGAAAGATGTCAGAATGGTTTTCACTCTCTGGGAGAAGATACTAAGCTCCATTTTCTCAGCTGCTTGAAGCCTTAACCACCTTCCCTGGCTACAGCCAGGGAAACAGCAGCGGCAGGAGGCACCAACCTCGGGCTCCATGGCTGTTTTGGTGACTCCCTGTCAAAAATCTCTAATGGAATGTACACCTACTTCTTTCCAGGGGATGAAGCAGGGCTGGCTGAGGTTGCTTGAGCACCTGCCTCTTGGATGAAGCTACAAAACTCCTGACATGGCTGTACCTGAAAACACGCTGTTAAAAAGCCAGTCAGTGCAAAGTCCTTTCAGTGGTTGACTCCTCGGTGTTCCCGACAAAAACAGCCTCAGGGCTCCACATCTCCAGCTCCAGAGAGCTCGGACTGGTGGCCTTTCAGTGCTGTGCTGTGCTGCTGGTCTACCGGCTCTCCATTAGCTCTTGTGCAGGACTGGATGGAGCTATTGGAAACATGACTTCATGCTGGAGGAAAAAGAGACCATCAAAAAGTTACAGACTCTGAAAGCATGTCCAGAAAAGGGAAGAGAGCTGGGGAAGGGTCTGGAGCATGTCTGATGTGGAGCAGCTGAGGGAGCTGGGGGTGCTCAACCTGGGCAAAAGGAGGCTCAGGGGGGTCCTTCTGGCTCTTTGCAACTCCCTGACAGGAGGGTGCAGCTGGGTGGGGGTTGGGCTCCTCTCCCAAATAACAAGTGACAGGACAAGAAAAAGTGACCTCAAGTTGTGCCAGGGGAGGTTCAGGTTGGATATTAGGGAAAATGTCTTCATGGAAAGCGTTGTCCAGCCCTAGCATAGGCTGCCCAGGGCAGCGGTAGAGTGTCCATCCCGGGAGGGATTTAAAAGACGTGTGGATGTGGCACTTGGGGACATGGGTTAGTGGTGGCCCTGGCATTGCTGGGGTAGCAGTTGGACTCAGTGGTCTTGGAGCACTTTTCCAATCTTAATGATTCTGTTATTCTATGAAAGCACAAATACCCTCATCCTAACATTTACAAGAACAGAAATGCCTGAATGTAACATTTGGACTCCATCAGTAGCACATTGCTTCTCAAAGCTTATTGTTTTTCATGCAGTCCCCTCAGTGGTGATGCCCCTGAATTTTCTTGCACCTTGCTTGCTCACAGCCAGATTTACGCTAGAGGCTGTTGTAGCAGAAGTGCACTGAATCTGTATGTTCATGGCTGAGGACTGGGAATTATGTGTTAAATTATGTTGTCGTGCATTTCATCTATCTCATCCTTGAGATGTCTTGCAAACGGCACAGCACAACCGTACCATAAAGCTCTAGGATTTGGAGCATTGCTTGCCCAGCCTTGGAAGAGCTTGCCTGAAGGGAGCTCCAGCTTCATGCCAGTCAAATACTATCAGCTATAGGAGAGCTGCTCCTTTTTCATAGTATAATACTTCACCTCTGCCCTGGAGACAGGCTGCGAGAATTGGGATTGTTCAGCCTGGAGATGAGAAAGCTCCAGGGAGACCTTTGAGGCACTTCCAGTGCCTGGAGATACTGAAGAACCATCTGGATGCAATCCTGTGTCATGTGCTCTAGGATGACCCTTTCTGAGCAGGGCAGTTGGACCAGATGACACACTGTGATTGTTTCCAGCCTGACCAATTCCAAATATTCTGTGAATGAAGGGGCTCCCAGACAGCTGGAGTGGAACTTGGAAAAATGGCCTGGAGTGACAGAAAAAGGGGAACATATTCCCACCGGCAGAGAGCAGGTTAGACTGGATATTAGGAAGAAATTGCCCAGAGAAGCTGTGGCTGCCCCTGGATCCCTGGAAGTGTTCAAGGCCAGGCTGGATGGGGCTTGGAGAAACCTGGTCCAGTGGAAGGTGTCCCTGCCCATGGCAGGAGGTGGAATGATATGGTCTTCAAGGGCCCTTCCAACTCAAACCATTGTGTGATTTTATGATTCTGTAAGTAAAATTCGGACTGGAGCAGCAGTATTCAGCACAAAGAGTGACCTGGGCGGGCTGCCGGCTTCCCTGGGTGAAGTTATGCTGGTTTAAATCAACTTAATAACTGGCTGGGAACTGTGTTGGCAGAACATATGCAAACTCTGTTGTTCAGCCACCTCGGGCTAAATTAGTTTCCTCAGCCATGGAATCTCTGGGATACAGAGCCTCACATTTATAGAAAGTTTATGAAACTACACTTTATCCAAAATTTTATACATGGATTCATCATTAAGGGAAGGACTGGTCTGGCTGATTTCTGTGGGAGGGGATGGATGTGTAGTTAAACTGGTGCCTGCAACTGAAGAAAAGTGGAACTTCCCCATGGGCTGGTCTGTGGCCTGTTGAAACAGCACACAAGGAACTTGGGGTTTAGATTATATCAACACATTTTTCTTCCTTCTATTGTGACAGGCCAAACCAGTAAGGAGTTACTGATTTTACATTGAAACCAGTTCTTCAAACACCTCTCCAAAATAGCTGGGCAAAGTATAATTGGGATAATAGAGCCCAGGATAATGATAGCATTGAAGCAGGTATTTTGCTAGAGGTTGCATGAATAGCACTGGAGGGAAAGAAATGCCTAAAAGAGGGGGATGGACATACAGAGAACACATAAATACAGGGGTGAATTCTTATGGGTGAAGAAAGCAGAACTATGGAATCACAGAAAATCTGAGGTTGGAAGAAATCTCCTGGTCCAACCCTCTCCCCTTCCACCAAGCAGCTCCAACCACCTTGGAGAAATATTTGGGGCTTGAAGATAAATGACTAGTCAACAGCTCTGAGCAGTAAATCAAGATTAATAGTTTCATGCAACTTAACTGCAGTACAGCTGCAGATGCCTATATATTACAGGGGTTAACAGGGGATTAAACCAATTTTAGGAGTGAAAGAACCTTGGAAGCATATTCATTCCTCCCTTGGCAGAGACGGTGTAACTCCATCAGGAGGAGTACCACCAGGGCATGGTTTTTGGGTGGCACAGAGAGGAGGAATAAACTGTTGGGAGCAGACCTGCAGCAGGCTTTGCCCCACTGGGTGAGTCATTGCAAAATCTGGGTGCAAGGGCAGAGGGGTTGTGAGGAAAGGGAGAGAGAAGTGAACAGAGCAGGAAACAGATGCTACGATACAACTGATTTGTGTAGGATTTACGACAGGTAGCGGAGTCAGAGGCAAGAAGGGACCACTAGCTCATGGAGGCTCTCTTCCTGCATTTTGCTTCCATCCTGTTGCCTGGGGTGCGGACTGTACTCCTACCCCATTCACAGTCCCAGAGGGTCTCACATCTCTGGGCTGCCAGGTTGTGCTGGAAAAGCTCGGCTCTGTGGCACAATTTGGGGTGATGGCCTCTGCAATTTGAGCCCTGTGCAGCTGTTCAAGGAAGCAGAACATCTGGCTCAAGAAGGAGATTGCTGTGGAATCCCTTGGGAGGAAACAGTTTTTCATTATAATCCAGAAAGGTCTAGGGGGCTGGATTTCGTTTGGTTTTTTTTTTTTTCAGTTTAAATAAATGTGGCTTAAATGTAAAAGCTTGTGATTTATGAAATAAATGTAGAAAAGTTTTTTGACATTTCTTCCACTGCTTTGAGCTCTCCTCAGCATGACCATGTGAGTGTCTGAGCAAAGACAGATGAGGAGGAAAGGTGGGAGGCAAAGGAATGGGAAAAAAACACCCCCAATTCAGCACAACTGCAAGTGAAGGTTCACAACTATTGGGAGATGACAAGACACCTGCCAAAACAAGAAATGCTGGTTTAGAAAGAGCGGAACTGTCTTGTGCAGACTCAGGATCTACCCTGAGCACACAAAACTGGCTGCTGCTGTCTTTGAGAATGCAGATGGAAAACAGAGCGGGCTCTTCTGCAATGAGACAAGCCCCAGGGGTGTCTTTATAACAGGACTGTGTATTTTAGAAATAACATTGGATAGAAGCATTATCTGGGAATCTGTGAGTCAGCTTTTGTTTGGTACTGGCAGATAAATATACTAATAAGCACATAGAATAATATCCACCTTGAAGGAACAGCCTCAGCTGCTGATATGAGCAACACATTTGCCAACAACATGCAGAGACTGGCATTAGGAAGTCATTGTGGTTAAGTCCTGAACAGTCAGGGAGAGCCAAGAAAATGCATTCCTTGGCTGAACTGTGCTCCAGCACATGAGTACGTGATGATGGCCTTTCTGGAGCCTCCAATGCCATCCTTGCTCCAGGCCAGAAGTTCTGCATGGGCTCTGGGTTACTTGATATTTTATGCATAGCATTGCCTCTGTCCCAAAGGGTGGGACTCACCTCAGTAGGCCTGTGAACCTGGCAGCAACTGGAAGATGCTTAGATGAGATTTCAGGACTAAATTCTTCCCTGTGAGGGATGCAAGGCACTAGTATAGGTTGCCCAGAGAAGCTGTGGCTGCCCCATCCATGGGAGAGTTCAAGGGTAGGTTGAAGCACCCTGGTCTAGTGGAAGGTGTCCCTGCCTATGGCAGGGGGTTCGAATGAGATTGTCGTTAAGTGCCCTTTCACTCCAAACCATCCTGTGATTATGTCTTCTTCTGGGGCAGTCCCAGAGGTTTTTTCTGTAGTCAGTAGAGAATTGATCGGAAGTCTGGGACACCTCTCCTTTGTGGAAAGGCTGAGGGACTTGGGATTGTTCAGCCTGGAGAAGAGGAGGCTCCAGGGAGACCTTATTGCAACGTTTCAGTACTTCTAAGGGGGCCTGTAAGAAAGATGGGTACAAACATTCAAAGCAAATTTTGTCTTTGAAACAGGAAATCAAAATTCTGCCATGCTTCGGTCTGCAGATGAGTGTGAGTGAGATCCAGTTACTGTTGTGTTTGGAAAGCCTTTAGAAACGCAGGAGAGAGTACACACCACAGGGCTGCAATGCAGATATCCATGTACAGCAGCTCAAGAAAATCTGTAGATTTCTGCAGTTCGTAGAATCCCAGAATCATCTCATTCCAATCCCCTGCCATGGGCAGGGATACCTTCCACTAAACCAGATTGCTCCAAGCCCTGTCCAGCCTGGCCTTGAACACTTCCAGGGATGGGGCAGCCACCCCCTCTCTGGGCAGCCTATGCCAGGGCTTCATCACCCTCATAGGGAAGAATTTCTTTCCAATATCCCATCTAACCTTGCCTTCTGTCAGTGGGAAGCCATTCTGCCTTGTCCTGTCCCTCTCTCCCTTGTCCAAAGTCCCTCTCCAGCTTTCTTGGAGCCCCTTTAGATGCTGGAACATGCTGGAAGGTCTCCCCAGAGCCTTTCCTTTTCCAGGCTGGACAACCCCAGCTCTCCCAGTCTGTCTCTAGAGTAGAGGAGCCCCAGCCTGTAACATGCGTGTTAGACATCCTCATACACGTACCATTTTCAGGGCCTCAGCCGAGATCAGAGGTTTGGTGTGTAGGATGTCAAGCAAAGCAAAAGATGTCTTCTTCAGGAAGCTCAGAACTGAGCAGCAGGAAGGACTTGGCCAATGGAGGAGCCAAGCAAAGAAGGTGAGAGGAATGATGAGCATAGAACTGAAGAGTTGTGATTTTTGCAGACTTCAGCAAGAAGTGACCTCCCAGGCACTGTGGCGGCGTTTCACGGGCAAGATTGAGGAGCAACTTAAAGGAAAAGCAGGCAAAATGTCAGATTCTGGGGGCTGTAAAAGGCTGTAGCTATACGGAGAACAGAGTTACAGTTGCAAAGGAGGTGCTCTGTTTGGTGCAGGCTCAGCCTGTGAGGCAGGGGAAGGATGGAGTCACACGGGCAATGTGTTTGAGAGATGAGCTGGTAAGATGATCCCAGCAGCAATGGGAGAGTACCAACACGCTCTTGGAGAGGTGTCATAGATAACCCAACTCCTCAGGCCACCTTTCAACCCTTCAGCTCACACAGAAACCTCATGACCATCTAAAGTGTCTTTTTCACAGTGAGCCCCATTTTACTTTTATTACTTTTTCTCTCTCCCTTTGCTCAGAAATGAATGGATTACCTTTGGGGCAAAATAGCAAGAAGTAGGTGATTCACCTGCACACAGAACTCAAGGTAAAGAGTGAGGAGCACGAGGGGAAAACAACTCACCTGGTGATGAGAGGAATTATGAGTGGGAAGTGGGGGGTAAAGAATGGGAATTTTCATGCTGGAGTAATTTTAACAACACACAACAAGCACCTTGCCACAATTAAGTGCTAAGAAATAACAACCTACCATTAAGTGATCACATTATAGTCTCAACAGTGATCGTGTAGCAGCCTCGATATCCATGGTGTCAAACTAGGATATTCACAGGAGGATTAATGAGCAGTTAAAACATGAAAGCTCCTTGCCAGAAGGTTTTCTCCAGGAAATGCCTGCAAGCTCCATTGTTGTTACTTAAATAAACAGAACAGCGTTGTTGAATATGAACATTTTTACATTGTCTTATAAAAATGTCAGAATAAAGGTGAAGAGGAAGTATTTCACAGCAAATGTCCAGTGGCAAACCTGTTTTCTGCATAATTTGCCACAGCTTTAACACCCCAAACTCCCTAATTTGCCTACAGAGACCATGCTGTGATCAGTGCTTTCTGACACCATTTTAGGGAGTCCTCTGCCCTGGAGAAGGGTTATTTCATAGAATCATGAAATGGTTTTGTTTGGAAGGGGCCTTAAAGATCACCTAGTTCTAAACCCCTGCCCTGGGAAGGGATGCCACTCACTAGATCAGGTTGCTCAGGGCCCTTGATTTCTTCTAAAGCCATTTTGTGAGGGACGTTAATATATCATTCTCATTTCTATATTCTTTGTCCTGGTGTGAAAATATCTTCACCTTCTTCTGCCCACAGAGCATGACAAACTCCTGGCTGGTGGTTAGAAAAATTGCAGAAGCTTCCAAGGAATACCTAACCCAAGAACTGGGACTGCTGGCGTTACTTTCCTCAGCTTGGTATCTCATAAGAGGAAAAGGATTAAAAAGGCTTAGAGGGGGTAACTGGTCTTGTGTTTGGATGAGAATCACTGTGAAGATGGTGATTAAATGCTCCGCTGTCTGTTTTTAGAGGATTTGCCTTGTGGGAGGTGATCCTATAAAAGTCACCTGTCTACCTAGTAAGTGCTGATGGCTGAAAAAGAGGCAAGGCAGGAGGGTGGATGAGGGTGACTCAGGAGCCAGGTGCTCTCAGGGAAATGAACTCTCTTTGTAGACATTGAGATAATGAACTTGTTTTAGCCTCTGTCATTCAGGACTGAGTTCTGTTTCATGAGCTCAAACTCCACTTAGGAGACAGTGGTGGAGACTTCACGTGGTGTGAAGCCATGGGATTTCATGGATCATTGGCCACCTGTTATCTCCAGAGGGAAACTGACATCAGATGGGTGGAGAAACCACTGAACCAGCATCAGTGGAGATGACCAGATGCAGGAGTGACAACCACTTAGAATCATAGAATCACAAGATGATTTGGGTTGAAAGGGAGTTAAAGGACATGTGGTTTAACCCCCCTCCCATGGGCAGGGATACCACTCACTAGATCAGGTTACTCAAGGCCCCATCCAGCCTACCCTTGAACACTTCAAGGGATAGGGCCATGCAAAACCTTGTTGGGAAGGCTCAAGCTACGAACTGGAAAATCTCTTCGCAGTGCTGGTGGTGCTCCTCAGTAGGTCTGCAAATCAGAGGACCTGTTTCTAATAGGTGAGTCTTGAAAACCTCACCCCTGGGGTGCCCTGACCTGTGTGCATGCTGCCCTAAGCCACTGTACACAGGCCACCAAGTTGGGATCATCCCAGACAGCTCAGGTCACCCTCGCTTTGGCCTGTCTCCACTACAGGGTGACAGAATCAGGACTAAGAACCTGCAGACTAATAGAAATTGGCCCTTAAGTCCTCTGCTTTCCAGCTTCTTCACTGCTGAGTTAAACCAAGCTACACATGAGCAGATTCCCAGAGAGCATCCCCAGAGCTCTGTCAGCAACCAGAATTCACAGATGCTCCCAGACATCTTATCTGTCCCTCACATCTTCTGTAATTATACAGAGGACTTGTCCATCCCTCTGGCATCACTGTTTCTGCACCAAATGCCTGGATCAAACCCACAAGTAGCTTTTCCAGGATTAGATTATTAGATATTAGATATTAGGAAGAGGTTCTTTACTATAAGGATGGTGAGGCCCTGGCACAGGTTGCCCAGAGAAGCTGTGGCTGCCCCATCCTTGGGACTGTCCAAGGCCAGGCTGGACAGGGCTTGGAGCAACCTGGTCTAGTGGAAGGTGTCCCTGCCCATGGCAAGGGGTCACAACTGGGTAGTCTTTATGATCCTTTCCAACCCAAATCATTCCATGGTTTTATGAGTGCTGCAGCTCACCTGCCCTTGGCACAATGCATCACAGTCCCACCCCATTATATTTATCTTATAAATTTGCTTTTGGCCTCCAGCTCCCAGATGACAGAGGTCTTGCAGACACAGGATAAAGCCCTGTACTTTCCCATCTCCTCCTGATTACCCCTGACTACCCAGCTCCCGGATGCTAGCAGGAACACACTGCAGTCCACTCCAGCTAGCGCCAGCTGCCTACAGCCCCAGCAACCTTCTTTCCTTTCCAGCTTGCAAAAGCCAGGCTACAGCACTTCAGGTATCCAGAAATTCCCCGAGTTTGCACGCAGGAGACTGTCCCCTCTGTGCCTTGCACTTACCCTCCCCCAGGTGACTCCAGCCACAGACAAGTTCCAGCAGTTTCTCTTTGCAGGATTTTTGTGCAATATTAAATCAAGTGCATGGACAACTGGGAACAGAGCCTTTTCCACCAGGAAATGCCCTTGAGAAGGCATTGGCTCTCACCGCATTCACAGCCTTCCAGTATCTGGCAGAGCCCTTGGCTTCCCCAAAATGCACTCAGCTGTTTTTGAATCGGAAGTGCTATAGAGAGGCAAGGTAAAAATTCGTTGTGTGGGATTTGGTTTCTTTCTAGCATAGTTGGAAGAGAAGAAGGGAATGAAAAGGAAAAGCTTAGTGAAATCAGACTTGGCTTTCCAAAGCAGAGTATCTAAGTGCCTCACTTCTGCACCCGAGTGCCTCACTTCCCTGCCCCACTCCCAGCATTCAGCCAGCTCAGCTCTTGGCTCAGCTCTAGTTGAAGGCTGACAAATTCTTTCCTGGGGGTGTGGCAAGGCCCTGTCACAGGTTGCCCAGAGAAGCTGTGGCTGCCCCATTCCTGGAAGTGTCCATGGCCAGGTTGGACAGGGCTTGGAACAACCTGGTCTAGTGGAAGGTGTCCCTGCCTATGGCAGAGGGGTGGAACTGAATGATTTTTAAGCTCCCTTCTAACCCAAACCATCCTGTGATTGTATGATCCCATGATCTGACAAGTAAACACTGTCGGGACAACAAACAAGAAACTTCAGGCTTTGAAATACGGCTTTGAAGCTTTGTCATTCTTCAGTCCCCAGTGCAGGATTTTTGGTGCAGTGGCTTCTGCTCCAAGCGATTTCCCACTCCAGCAAACAGTGCTGTGCAAGGCAGGAGCACAATATATCTGCCCATAACAGCTGAATTGGTCTGAGCTCTACAGAGCTAATCAGCCATGAAAATGCCCCTCCCTGCCATCCTGGAAGAAGTGACTTTAATGATGAGAGACATTCTCTTTTGAGTCTGGTCAAAAGGGTAGGACGACTTTCAGGGAGATTTCCGCTCATCCTTGGGAGCATCCCATGCAGTCAGAGAGCTCAGAGCTTTCTCTTAACCCTCTCCTACCCTGGACTCAGGAATTTCAGAAGCTCAATGTAGGATTAATACAAGACTTGGAATTATAATATATATAATTACTACAAGACTTGGCATTTGGGTTTTTAAAATTATTTTTCTTGGAGATCTTAATGTGTTTCTTTTTTTAAACACCTTCAGAAACGGTGACTCCACCACCTCCCTGGGCAGCCCATTCCAATGCCAAACCACTCCTTCTGTGAAGAATTTGTATCTAATACCTAGCCTAAACTTCCCCTGGCACAGCTTGAGGCTGTGACCTCTCATCCTGTCACTGGTCACCTGGGAGAAAAGACCGACTCCTGCCTGGCTACAACCTCCTTTCAGGTAGTTGCAGAGAGTGATAAGGTCCCCCCTCAGCCTTCTTTTCTCTGGGCTAAAGGGCCCCAGCTCCCTCAGCTGCTCTTCATAGGGCTTGTGTTCCAGGCCCATCACCAGCCTTGTTGCCCTTCTCTGCATTCATTCAAGCATCTCAACATCCTTCCTAAACTGAGGGGCCCAGAACTGCACACAGTACTCAAGATGCAGCCTCACCAGTGCCGAGTACAGGGGAAAAATGACCTCCCTAGTCCTGCTGGCCACACTATTCCTGGTACATGTTGGGAAACCTCCTATAGCATCTCACTGGAAATGTTCTTGCACATTGTGTTTAGCCCAATGTCCTTGCACAGCTAAAAGGATACAATTCCTGGCTCCTGTCCTTATATCTGTGTTCTACATCTGGTCTCACATCCAGGCAGCCACAGATGGGATTTATCTCCAGTGTGCATAGGGCTGTTATCTGTGCCTATGCTCAGACTGGCAATGCCAGCAGGATCCGGTGCTATTTTCCCCTAATAATTCCCTGTATCTCCCTAAGGCAGCAATTTTTCCTCATGCTTCCCCTCTCTGAGCAGCATCTCCTAGTAGCCCAGTCTCAGCCATGGGAGCTATGAAATGTGATAGAAATGATGGGATATTATCTCCCAGCTGGGCTGCACTGACTGTCAGGGCATTGATGAGCCCAGATTTAGGACACAGATGCAAAGAATTTGTGAGTCAGGGGCTGAGATTTTCAGGGGGTTAATAAAGACCCTCCCCATTAGTGAGCTGGGTAGAGGAGATGACCATCTTGAATGGAAATGGTTGTAAATTTCCCTGGAGGAGGCTACTTACCATGGAAGAAGCTGTTTCTGTGACAACAGCCTGATCTCTTACTAGTAATCAGGAGGTAACTATAATAACTAAGTTATTATTAGCAGGCTGAGAGATCTGGGGGTGTTCAGTTTGGAGAAGAGAAGGCTTCAAGGAGACCTTACTACCCCTTCTAGCGCCTAAAGTGGCTCCAAGAGAGCTGGAGAGGGACTTTGGACAAGGGCATGGATTGCCAGGACAAGGGGGAATGGCTTCCCACTGCCAGAGGACAGGGGTAGATGGGATATTGGAAAGACATTCTTCCCTGTGAGGGTGGGCAGGCGCTGGCACAGGTTGCCCGGAGAAGCTGTGGCTCCCCCATCCCTGGAAGTGTTCAAGGCCAGGTTGGACAGGGCTTGGAGCAATCTGATCTAGTGGAAGGTGTCCCTGCCATGGCAGGGGTTGGAGTGAGATGGTCTTTAGGGTCCTTTCCAACCATTCAATGATTAATAATAATAATATTATCTGGTCTTGCAGCAGCATCTGAAGTTACAACCACAAAGGACATGTGGGTCATGCCACTCTGAAGAGGACATCCCTCCCATAGGGCTGATAAGGCAAGCTGCACTTTTTGGGTCACTGTAATCAGCTGTGACCTCCCAGCTTGGGTGTGAAATGGCTCAAAATTTAGGGCCAGGAGTCATATCACCCTAGTCCCTCTTCTGCTGACCATCCATCAAAGGCATATCTTGAATCCTGAGCAAAATGTTCCTATCTCATTAACCCTGGAGAAAAGAGAGGAAAGTTCTGCAAGCAGGACTGGAATGTAAATCCACTGATTCTCGTTTTTCTTCCACAATCCTCAGGTACTGCAATTAACGAAGTAATGGAGTAAAAATATGGATTCAGCACAATCTGAAGACAAATCTTTCCGATTTCTCTGTGAGTTCTCTGTGCCAGATCAGCCCAAGAGAAATGGTTATGGATTGATGGCACATCTGAGCTTAGCAAGCCTGGGGCTACTGTGCCTCAGTGCTTTTCTCCATGCCAAAACCCCTTGCTGTGAGTCTGGAGGGAATATTCCCAATGTAAATGAGTCTATAGTATATATAAATTAAGGCCTGGAGGACTTGCCAGCAGAACAGTTCTGTGTCCAAGCAGTTCATCTCACACCAAGCCTTCCTACCATGGCTCTGCACTTTATAGGGAGGGAGGGGTTTAGTCTCCATCACCAAATATCCTCCTGATATTACCAGGAAAGGAAGCAATTACTCCCAACAGCTTTGCTGAGGTAGCTTGTCCACTCTAGGGAGGCCACTAAAGTCATCACACCAAGCTGATGAACAACTGGTGTGAACAATGCTCCGTCACCGCACAGCCATTGCGGATTCTGGTCTGCTCTCAGCCCCGATGATTTCCTGCAGTGATGTATTTAAGCCCATATCAGGGTTGCTCAAGAGCTGAGTCTGCAAGCCAAGTCCATCACTCCTGGGACTGATTTTTTTATTGCAGGACAATCCATCCTGCCATGACAGTATCTCTTTATCATTGAACAATGTCGCTCAGGGCATGTCACCACCTTATTTTTCATTCATGGGTCATCTGGTTGTGTTTGTCATTCACTAGGAGACAAGCATGTGTTCAGCCATTTAGGATCATTAATAGATGATTTTGCTCAGGGAGCAAGACAGGGAAAACACATACCGGATTGAGAAGTGTTGGTCAGAGGAGTGTGCAGCAACATGTGCTCATAATTTTACATCCCCAGATCTCTCTGCCCGCAGAGTGGAGTTCTCCACTCTCCCAGGCTTTAGCAGGTAAACTCAGATTTTGGTTTCCTTGTTAATCACAAATCCACCACATGAGTTCATGTGCTGGCAGAAAGTCAATGCGGATAGCTGAACATTTTCTTGCTCCAGGTGATGCCTTTTCCATGTCTGAGCAGCCTCAATACTGTTCCCTCAAAGCTCAAGGGTGAAACGCTTCCCTTTTCCCAGAAAACCCATTCTGGCTGCAGATCTGGGATTCCCTCAGCATGATTGATCTGTTGGGGTTGGGGAACTATCTGTTGTCTCCGCATTTCCCCATGCACCAGAGGTTGTGGTGATGTCCTCTGGAAAGGCCTCTGATGGACCACAAGGCAAAGGCAGCGTGGAGGAGAGGCTCTGATGGGAAGGTCCTCTGCAACCAGGGAGGAAATTATCTAGAGATGTTGTTAATTTAGCAAATTAACATAAAGTGTTGCTCCAGCCATAGGTGGCTTCAAGAACCTGCAAAGCTTCTTGGTCAGGCTTTTTTCTGCTGGTTTGGTGATCAGATATGTTATAATATGGTCAGGTTCAGAATCATGGAATCATTTAGATTGGAAAAGAGCTCTAAGATCATTGAGTCCAACCATTAACCTAACACTTCTACCTAGGCAGTACAAATAACAATTCAAGACAGGGTGTTGATGAGGGTTGGTCAAGCCTTCCTACACCTGCCTTGAAACCACTGATCAGTAGTTTCGCTTCATTACACAGATTCCTAAAATACCTGTTCCTCTTCCTCTGTTCAGTCACCCTCATGGTGCATTTTTTCTTCCTCATATCCAGTTGGATTTCTTTTTCCTGCACCTTGTCCCTTTACTGTGAATCTGTAGGAAGTCTGTCTCTCCTCTGTCTGTCCTCCCTGTCATCCTCCCCACTGCCAGTTTGTATGGTGGCTTTACAGGACCACTTTAAAATTTATTTGTATACAACCAGCTGTAGACAAGTTCTCTTAAATATTCCTAACTTCCTAAGCCCATCTGCAATCTGGAGAGCTGAAAATACGGAACTGATGCACTGGCCATGTAGGAATGCCTGAGGAAAGAGAGGAGCTCAGCTGGATCCTGGGAAGGAGCACAATAGAGGACCAGGTTTGTCCTGAAGAACTATCCATCTATACAGCCTTTGATGGGATTTTGTTCTATAGCAACCATCCTGCAACTTTTTAATTTAAATTCTTTTTGAGTAGTTAGGCCCATTTCTCTGCTCTGTCGCCTTCAGGCTGTGGGGTTTATTTGGACTCCTGGAAGTCTGGGAAGCCAGAGCGTGCTTTGTGTGCATGAGCTGCTTACTCTCTGCCTGGACTGCTCTGTGTTCTCCTCCCTCCATCCTGAGGATGCCTGGGATAGGTTGCACTCGTCAGGCATTATCTTAGCCTTGACACCATGTTGAGTCACACAAACCGTTCCCATGTCCTTCAGCTCCTCGATGGAGCCATATATCCCTCATTTTTCTGCCTGCTCCTGCCCCAGACCGCTTGTATCACCTCCTTGGTGGGCACATGTAGACCTTCGCTTCCAAGGGACACAGGCCGAAGTGCTTTGAGCCCTGTTCTCAGCTACCTGCCTCCAGGAAGGTTTTTAATATTTTTTAACAACCACCTTCAAAACAGAGCAGTGATTAGGGACGGAAGGAAGTCTCTGAGCAGGCTGTGGTTAGAGAAGAATCTGAGGCTGGGCAGGCTTTGTCCTGGCTCTCTGTGCTCTTAAGGTGGCCTGGCTGTGATGTGAGGGTTTTTAAGTCTAGTTCAACACCAAGTCCCCTCCTGCACCCCCACAAAAGTGTCTTTGGGCTTAAAAAACTAAATAATGCTGAGTTTTCTGAATTTGCCACACATACAACTGCTTAAGTTGGAAGGAGAAATGTGACTTTCGTAGGAACATTTTTCTTCTGGCCTCTGGGAGGCTGAGCCCAGGAAATCATAGAATCACAGAATTGTTTGTATTGGAAGGGAATTTAAAGGTTATCCAGTTCCAAATCCCCTGCCATGGGCAGAGACACCTTCCACTAGCCCAGGGTGCTCCAAGCCCCATCCAGCCTGGCCTTGGACAATTACAGGGATGGGGCAGCCACAGCTTCTCTGGGCAGCCTGTGCCAGGGCCTCCCCACTCTCCCAGGAAAGAATTTCATAGTAAATATTTCATTTATTTTATATAATTAAAATTCATTTGCACAGTAGATCCTCTCCTTGCAAGGCCCTTTTGACACCTCCCAGTACTGCAGAACCTCGGACACCCCAAATTCTTTTGGTGGCACTGATTTTCCACAGCTCAGTGACTTAATTTTTGGAGCAGAAATGCAGTGTGCCGTGTGCCTGTGCAGCTGTGGCCTCAGCTGGGGGATGTATTCAAGCACCCTCCGAGATCCTTTCACTGGGATGTCTCCTGGCACTAAGCAGCCTGGTCTGGTGGCATGATTAGGGAAGACCCACATCCCAAGGAGTCCAGCAGATTTCCATCCAGCTTGCTGAATCACTTGACAAAATTACATCAGGAAGAGCATTTCCAGGTCATGCCAAGTGTTCTTTGAGCCTCTTGGACTGCACGAGCCAGAAAAAGCTCATGACAGGACTCAGCTGGAAGGATGTGAGCAAAGGGGGAGAGCTTGCTCACCCCAGCAGCCCCATGGCCGCCACGCTGCTCCAGGCTTCAGAGGTGACTTGAAGACATAGCAGAAGATCTGCTGGGAAAGAAGGAGCTATTTTCATTTGCAGGTCACAAAAAAAGCATTTGTGACCGCAGCCGCCTTACAAACACAGGCCCCTTATTGTTTGCAAAGACACCCTTGGCAACCTTTCGGAGCAGCCTGGAGATGAACCAAGAAGGCCTTTGTGAAGCCTTATAAAGGGGCATTATGAGCAGGGGGCCCCACGGGCGGGCGGGATGTGCTAGGGTGATCCTCCCCAGAGGGAGCTGTGGGAAGCAGGAATCTCTAGGAGAGGTTTTATACTCGAGCTGGTCTGGATCCAGGCTCTCATGTGCTGGGGATAGGCCCATCGTTCCCACCTTCCTGCGCAGAACATCCTCACGGTGAAGAGAGAGGCTCTTTGGGAAGCTGAGCAAGAGATGTGGATGATCTGACTTGAAAAACTTCACTGACACCCATCATAGTTGCGGCTGGAATGGGGTTGGAGGAGCTTCAGTCCTGGATCCTGGATCCTGGTCCTGCTGCTCTGCTGCAGAACATCTGATAGCACTGGGCAGATGTCCCAGATCAACAAAATCCTGTTTTCTTGTGAAAATATGAAATAACAACTGGTGAAACCCAGTCCTTTTTGCTTAATGGGATATTAGTGAGCAGACCTCAAGCCCAAATCAGGCACTTGGGTTCTGGAAAGGATTTTCCTTGTCTTTGGTCATTTGGCATGATGAGGAAGACCTAATAGCCAAGAAAAAGTGCTCTCTGGAGGGAGGCATGAGTGTGTTATGGCTGATAAAATAAAGATGGCTTCATCTTAATCTTATACACATGGTCTCACACTTGTAGGGGGGGGTCTCCCTTTTGTTGTTTCTGTGGCTGAAGGACCACCTGACTTGAGATGCTGAGACAAGGCAGCTGAATACCCAGCCATGGCAAGAGGTACCTACAGCCTTCCTCAGGAAAGATGATCTAAAAGTCAGGGATGATTTTCTGTCTCCATATCTCAAGGTGTCTTGTTGAGCCAGGAGGTAATGATATGGAAGCTCCCAAATTCTTCCTGTGTGCTTGTCACAGCAGAAGGACACATCGCCTTGTCTGTGGTGTGAGCAAACCAACCTTTCGGAAGGAGGAGGAGGAGGTTGGTTTGTGTGAGAGCCACAGCCAGGGCTGTGCTTCTGCAGAGAGAGCAGAGGCAGAGAAAAATCAGGCCAATACAACTCTGGGTGTATTTTATGGAAGTGACAGCAGCAGGGAACCTTCCAGCGATGCTGGACCGCAAACTCTGCAGATGGAGGCCGCAAGCCGCATGTGGACTCTGGGGAACGGTGCTCTTCCTCGTTTTTCCATTGGTTTCGTAACAAGGTCTGCCCCAAAGCCAGCCCTGTTGTCACAAGTGGGGGATGTGACCATACAGCAGAGGACCTTCTATTTTGTCATGAGAGCTGCACACGTGTCCCTTTACTCAGGCCAGATGTGTGCGCTGAGCCCACCCATGACCCAGTGTGTGCCCCCTGTGCAAGTGGGCTGCAGTTGGGTCATTGGATGCAGGTGACAGTCAGGGGTGTTGAGACCAACAAGAAAAGGCCGTCAGTGGCTCTTTGCCCTTGAGAAGATGGAGAGGTGGGATGAGCCATCCTGCAAACCCCCTAACGTGGGGATGCCCAGAGCTGCCCCTCACCGGAGCACCCCCACACCAGGCTGACGGTCTGCATTCAACATGGACTGGCAGAGGTGAGATCAGGCTGCATGCCTAAAAGGGGGTTTACAAGAAATTTGGAGAGGGACTTGGGACAAGGGTGGGAGGGACAGGACCAGGGGGAATGGCTTCCCACTGCCAGAGGGCAGGGTTTGATGGGATATTGGGAAGAAATTCCTCCCTGCGAGAGTGGGGAGGCCCTGGCACAGGGTGCCCGGAGCAGCTGTGACTGCCCCATTCCTGGGAGGGGAGTGTTCAAGGCCAAGCTGGATGGGGCCTGGAGTACCCTGGGATAGTGGAAGGTGTCCCTGCCCATGGCAAGGAGGTTGGAACCTGTGGTGTCTTGTATGTGGGCTCCATCTCGTGGCTGCTCTGCAAACCCCACTGCCACCACCCTGCTGCTGTGCAGGCACTGCCACCAATACCACCTCCGCTCCCTCACAGACACTTCTCCATGCAGCAAGTCTTTTTCATAAAGAGCGATGGAATCACATCCCAATTGTCAGGGGTTTCCCCAGGATGTGCTCCTGTCACAAACCATGGAACAACAGACTCATTTAGGTCAGAAAACCACTCCAAGACCATTGAGTCCAACTGCTACTCCAGCACTGCCAGGACCACCACTAAGCCATGTCCCCAAGTGCCACATCCCCACGGCTTTTAAATCCCAACAGGGATGGGGACCACTGCCCTGGGCAGTCTGTGCCAGGGCTGGAAAATCCTTTCCCTAATTTTCCCTAATATCCACCCTGAGCTCCCCTGGCCCAGCCTGAGGCCGTTCCCTCTCCTCCTGTCCCTGTTCCCTGGCAGCAAATCCCACCCCCCGCCCCGGCTGCCCCCTCCTGTCAGGGACTTGTGCAGAGCCACGAGGTCCCCCCTGAGCCTCCTTTTCTCCAGGCTGAGCCTCTTTCCCAGCTCCCTCAGCCGCTCCTGGGGCTCCAGCCCCTTCCCAGCTCCGTTCTCTTCCCTGGACACGCTCCAGCCCCTCCAGGTCTCTCTTTTCGGGAGGGGCCCAGAGCTGCGTCCAGCACTGGAGGTGCCCCAGCAGGGCCAGCACAGGGGATGGGCACTGGCACAGCCCAGGGCGCTGGCACAGCCCAGAGACAATTGGCCTTCTTGGCAGCTCCACATCATCCCCTTCTGAGCTTCTCTTCGGAGATGGATGTAATCACCCTGTATATCATTCATCAGGCTGGATCTGTAACACCTTCCAACTGAGCAGATCTTTAGCTCTCCAGGTGATTTGGCTCCAATCTCCCCGTGTTGAGAAGCCCCACCCAAGCCACGGGGCTCTCCTTCCATACCACTCAGAGGAGGCTTTGCAACTCCCCATGACAACATTTGGAGCAGCCCAGCTTCCACAAGCTGTACTGGAGCCTGGAGAAGCTTTCTCAGCAAGGATAAATTTGCCAAAATCAAGATCCCTGACTATTTACAAACTCAAGACAAATTATTTTTGCTAGGCAAAAGGATTGCTGGAGCAACTGGTGAAGCTCTGTTTTACTGGAAATGTCAGTGGCTGCCCCAACCTGCCCCTGCAGACCTATAGGATACCTTCAACCCCAAGCTGTAGCCCATTGGGACATTCTGAGGGTCCTTAAAATCCACACACCACCGCTTAAACTGGAACCACTTCTCCCCTGCCATAGCAACAAGGCTGCCTGGTATCTTGACATGGTTCAGGGCTCTGTGGTGTCATGATGGAGCTGTTCAGCCGAGTGTGAAGCACTTAAGTAATCACTAAGGTGACGCTGGGAACAGCTCGAGCTGATAGCGCAGAACATTCACTCAGAGAAAAAAATGAAGAACCCTTCTCTTCTTCTCTTTTGTTACTCAGACAAAATTGCCCTGATGTCAGCAGAGAGATGGAAAAGAGCATCCCCCAACTCCACAGACTCTGTCTGTGAGTCTGGGATCCCCCTGGATAGGGCTCCAGCATCCTGGTCCATGTCTCCTACTGGGAGACATATAAGTGGGAAGGCTATGAAGACCTGAGCTCTTTTCATGCTTTATAGGGGCCCAGGTGGTTTCATGTGAAGTGAAACATTGCTGTCAAGCCTAGAAATAAATGAAGATTTTGATTTTTAGAGTGTTTTGACAAGAAAGAAAAAAGCAGCACAATTTTCTGTTTGGCACCTAGGAATTAGACAAGGGCTGCAAGCAAGAAATAAGTAATTCAGGGGTGGCACAGATGAGAGAGCTGAGAGTAATGGGTTTAATATAAAGAAGAACAGGCTGGTGTGGAAAATGTATTTTCTAACAGCCAGGAGCAGCTCTCCAAGAAAGGGATGAGAGTCCCAGCATGGGAACTTGCAATTTCCAATAGAATACCCCAGAAAACATTCCACTGAGGATGGTCCCATCCTGCAAGTCCCCACTGGTGGGAAGAGTGAATCCTCATCTCCTCTGCCACTGGCTCACTCCAGTTTCTCCAATTTTCACACGTTTTTCCAGAGTTGTAAGACTGGCTCTGAAAATGATGAGCAGTTGCAAGATTAATTGCTTTAAAAGCAAAAAAGGAACAGAAAATGCCTGAAGGCACACAGACAGATAATATGCTGTATGCTGAAGGTTTTAATAATTTATTACCAGCAGCTGTATAAAGTTATTCTGTCCCTTTCCACCACTCCTCTTCATGGACAACTCAAGGAACACGAATCAAAGGACGTCTTGCATCCTTCTAGGTGGAGTCATATTTTATTAACCACAGAAACTTGTTTTCTGGTAAGAAATTAGGAGTACTTTTATCGAGTTCAAGGCCCGTGAAAAATTCAGATGAATAACCTGGAAATAAAAGACAGTGTTTGCCTCGATTCTGGCTGGGGAAAGAAAACCTGCTCAAGGGAAGGAGTTAAGCATATCCTTAAAATTAGCTATGTACCTAAGGGATTTCCTGAAATAAAGCCCAAAACGCAGCATTTCAGGACTCTCCTTTGCTAGAGAGCTGCACATCCTTTGTGTCTTAGGTTACAATGTAAGATGTAACCAAAAGTATGTATTCTATTAGCATCTTCATAAGCTGTTAAAATAGGTGGGGCAGTGTTCTCCTCCATGACTCATCCCTGATAACACCCTCTGGAGGGGCTGTCTCTGCTAATGAGCCATCAAGGGCTCCCAGCATGACTCATAAAGTTACATCATCCCATTGTGAGATGCTCCGCCCAGGGGGAGGAACCAAGCATTCCCACCTGGATATAACCCGAGGTTTGGAACACTATGGGCACTACACACTGGATTCCGAGAAGACAAAAGCTAAATAACCACCCCTGGACCTCCAGAGATAGACCAGACCTTCCTACAGCATCGCTGCTTCAACAGAACCACATCCATCACTCCAACGGCACATTAAATGGTGTAGCCACCATTTAATCGGACTGCTACCACCACCCCGACCAGCGGGGTGTCAGGTTATATTCTGATTTTGTCAGTTTAAGCCAGTGTTTCTGTACTATTGCCTTTATTTTAATTTTCCTATTAAATTGTAGTTCTGACTTGGAATGTCCCAGTGGCTTGCTTTCAAACCGGTACACTTTGGCACTGAGAAGGGGGAACATCTGTCTGGGAATCCCTTAGGATTCCTGCAACAGGGTGGTGGGTTTCTTCCATATGATTCCACTCACTTACAGCCATAAATCTGGTGATCAGCCAAAAACAGACAAGAAAAGCTTTCCTAGAAGGATGGAGGAATGGAAAGGGAAAATACTGGGTTGAAATAGAAGGTGGGGACAGAAATAGAAGTGACCAATGAACAAACCTACAACACCTTCCTTCTGCTTTTTTTTTTTTTGTAATTTATTATGTTTAGAGGCATTTCCTTCAAAAATATTGGAAGAGCAAGATATTGCTGTGAAGAAATTAATTTGACTGGAATACGTCTGGTGTAAGTGGCTTAGCTGGTAATGCTGCAATGGCATTCCTATACAGGGGACCGGCAGCTGGGCTTCGGTTGGGCACTGGTGGTTTGGGAAACTTCTGTTGGATTGTCCTCAGGAAAAGCAGGTGCAGAGCATGGCTGGCCAGGGAAATGGGATCGTTCATCCTTTTCTTTCTAGGAGAAAAATAATGAAATTAAAATTAATTAGAAGCAGGAAGGGATGTGAAGGCCAAGGGCTTGGTGGAACTCTGTCAGCTTTGGTGCCATGACCGCTTCCCTGGGGAGCCTGTTGCTGTGCCTGAGCACCCGCTAGGGAAAGACCCTTTGAGTTTTTTGGTTTTTCGGTTTAGAGAAACCTTGAGAAGACGAAGCTGAGCACCATTTCTGGAGATGGGAGCAGTTTCCACCCTGACCCTCAGTTCCTACCCCCACATTTTGTCCGGTTTGATCACAGCTAAGGGGTGAAGAGGTCGCCTGGCCTAAAGGGGCTGTGAAAGAGACATTCTGGAGTCAGTGGGGATGGGGATTACAGTTGCCACACACAAGGTGCACCAGGGACCCCTTTTACCACCAATGGGGCAGAAATTTGGAAGGCTGCGGATATGCTGGTGGCAGCAGAGCAGGACTGGCCACAGGCTGAGGAGGAGACCAAATCAGCAGTCAGGCAGGATGGCCCTCTAGCATTTGGGCTGTGGGAGGGTTCATAAATCCAGGTTTGCAGTTGAGAGGAAGAACCTGTCTTCTGACTACTAGCTATAAAATCACAGAACGGTTTGGTTTGGTTTGAAAGAGACCTTAAAGTCCATCTAGTTCCAATCCCTGGAAAAAAAAAAATATATATATATATGTATATTCTATACTCGATAGTTTGTAGTTTTTCTTTGTAAAAATCACTTGTGGATTTTTACTTGTTACTTTGCTATGCCTTAAATTAGACCTCCCCTGATGAGGGAGGAATTTGAAATCCTTGCCAGGAGTCCTAGAGACTAACGAGACCTCCAGCGCTCTCTGCTTTCAGATAGTTTATTAAGTCTTATCAGAGAAGCAGAGAGCAGAGAATGCAGCAGGATGTCCTGAGAGAGTCCGCAAAGTCCCGAATGTCCCCAATGTCCCGAATGTCTGCAGAATCAAGATAACACAGCCTTCTTAAAGGTAAATCATCCGATAGGAACTTAAAACAAAAGATATTTTCACTTTTCTACCAATGTTCAACAAATGTTTATGTCACATATACAGGAACTGCGGATTTCTTTATCCAATCACCTTAAACAACCTTTACTGCAAAATATGGAGCAATAGAAGAAGAAGGAGAAAGTCTAGGAACAACAACAATCCTCCATTTTGGAGTTTTTGCTTTTCATCTATTTACTACATTAATAAACCCAAAGCCTTTAGATTTTCACCCTGTGATAACCTTACATAACATTCTATCATCTGGTTCACACCGATGCATGTTCTAATTCTTCCCAAAGAGTTGGCAGTTTTCTCCATAGACAAAGGTCAAAAACAGTGTTGTCCAGGCGGGTCAAACTCTTCAAAACAGGCAGGGAAATATTCTCTGCATTCTGGGTTCCCACATTACTTTAACACAGGTGTGATGAATTTTCCAAGATCAAGCTCATGACTGGTAGGTTTTTTCTAAGGACTGTGTTCCTGAGAAGAGGTAAGAGGAGGAGGTGAATGATCATCCACACTGTTGTGGTGCACCAATTCGGGGTCATCAAGTGAGATTATAGGTCGGCTGGTTCCAAACCAGTACAGAGTTTAATCAGAGAGAGACTGGTTTCTGTAGACTGATGTGGAAGCCAACGCTTTCCATGGCTTCAGAAAGCAATTGACCAGCTCTGTTAAACAAAGGAGCATGCAGCTCATTCCCGGCGTCTGCTGAGCCAGGGAGAGCTGCATGTTGGAAGGTGTCCAGAGAAGGACCACTCTGCTATTGTTTAGGAACTAAGGGAAGTTTTAGGTTGATCCAGTATGGCCATTTGTAGGTTCTTCCATTATGAAACCTCCACATTTTAAATGCAAATTAAATCCTATGGCTTGACTTATTCTGGGGGTCCAATTAGACAAACACAATGATCCCTTTCAGCCTCAAAATCTGTGAATAAAGTGAACAAGAACTGTCCTTTTATCTGTGGCAGATCTGGCCCACAGATAATAATAACTGCTTTAAATTGAGCCTGCTCAGCTCAGAGAAGGCAGAGATTATATGAACAATTTATAAAACTAGATCGAACACAGAGGGAAGATGATTTTTTTCCCTTAATCCCTTGACAGTGGAAGAGGTAAAGACCATGGATTCTCTTAATGAATGGGAGGTTAAAACCTCAGTGAGGACGATTGGGTCTGGTTCATTTTGTCGTGACAGATATGACATCCTTTCCTGAGTTACAAGTGACTCAGGAGCTCAGCTGATTGAGGGTAAAACCAGATGGATTAGATGAACAGAAAATATTAATATAATTCCTTCCATGGGCAGAAACCTATAGGAAAAACAATCCTTAAGTTTTGTACCTACACCTGTTTAAGCATAGCCTTGTCCATGTTGATGCTCTAGGGGCTGGGAGGCAGAGCAAGACCTTCCTTGGTCATTCAGGGGTCAGAGAGGTCATCCCTTCCTTGGCTGCTCCAGCTTCAGAGCCAGGAAAAAAATGCCTCGGAGCCACACACTACCATGTAGAGGGGTTGTGAGAAAATAAAAAGTGGCCAAATTGCTGCTGAGCATCAACTGGCACCATGGAGCTGATTGTGGAGGTACCTACCCCACATCCCTCAGGGACAGATGGTCTCCCCAGGTCTCAGGCATGCAACACCTCTCCTATGAGGAAAGGCTGAGAGAGACCTTTGAGCACCTTCCAGTGCCTAAAGAGGCTCCAAGAGAGCTGGAGAAGGACTTTGGACAAGGGCATGGATTGCCAGGACAAGGGGGAATGGCTTCCCACTGCCAGAGGGCAGGGTTAGATTGAATATTGGGAAGAAATTCTTTCCTGTGAGGGTGGTGAGGCCCCTGGCACAGGTTGCCCGGAGCAGCTGTGGCTGCCCCATCCCTGGAAGTGCTCCAGGCCAGGTTGGATGGGGCTTGGAGAAACCTGGTCTAGTGGAAGATGTCCCTGCCCATGGCAGAAGGCAGAATTAGATGGTCTTTGAGGTCCCTCTCAATCCAAACCGTTCTATGATTCTGTGATTCTCAGCACATCCTCCTGGCCCAGTAAGGCAAGCACTTGCTACTTAAGCCAGGCTATGAAACTGTTCCCTGTTATACTGCACTGCCTCTTTTCCATGGAAATAGCATGTTCATCACAAATGTTTTGTTGTTGCTACTCCTGGGCTCTACCAGAGGCTCTTGTCTGACCTCTCCAAGCCTTTTCTTTCTCCTGCTGTAATTAATACCCTCATTCACCCCCTTCTGGTCTTGACAAGTTGGCAGGTGGCATAAAGACCTTGGCATTAAATATTTCATTACCAGGCAGTGCAAGGTATTAACAGGGACAGTAAATAGTAAGTGTCCTCTTTGTGAAGGAAGATTAACTAATTTATGATATACTGCCTTGCTTGTTTCCACAAGAGAAGACAAAATCAGGGTGGTAGCTCTCATTCAAAAGCCCATTAAAAATACCACTTAAATCCTAAAGAACGGTTTGCCTGAAGAGTTTGTGTATTATAGGAATTCCTGGGTAAATAAAGACAGGCTCCTCTGTCTGTAAAGAACAAGGATTTCTGAGCAGCTAAAACCTCCATGGCTGTACCTGCAGGGGAAACAAAATTCAGCATATTTCTAGAAAGAGAACAGAGGATTTCTAGTCTCTTCTCTTTCTGTTCATTTCACTAAGCCATGCTACTAGTGCATCTTGCAGTCCTTTAATTAGTTTGATTAACTAGTCTGATTCTGCAGCATCTCTGAAGCCTTTTCATTAAAATTGATGTTATTCCTCCTCAGTCTTTCTTTAAACCTCCCTCTTTTTTGTTCAGATCTGTAAATTTCCTTAGTATTAACTGTGCTGGTACAGGAAGGGTAAAAGAGTTTTCTTTGCTTATTTTCATGGTGGGTTTTTTGATAATTTCCTGGTTTTCCTCTTTTGAAAACCTCTAATGCAGGCTGCAAGCTGAATGCCCATCCAGCTGGATGATGCTGGATGGAGCTGAATGCCCATGAGGAGGATGCTGGAGCATCTCAGGGCTACTGGCCATGATAGAAGCTCTCCTGGCCCAAGGAGGGGAAGGGATGGAGAGGGGACAGGGGGACAGGATGAGGTCCCCATGGCCTCCTTGTTTCTCTGGCCCCAAGCCTGGCAGCAGGGATGCACCACCTGGATGTGGCCAAGGAGCCATGTGGCACTGACACTGCGTGGGGTGGCCTTCTCTCTGTGTAGCAGCTTTACTGGCCTTCAAGAGATAACCAGGAAGTCAGTGACAGATCCTGCTGTTAGCATCCCACCTGGGCTGCCAAATTTCCCCAGAGAGGGGAAGGGAGGGAGCTGCATCTGTGCTGCCTTTACACAGCCAGGCTGGTGCCTGTTTTAGGAATGAGCCTCTCAGCTGGACCCTGGGGTAAGCCTTGGCGCCACGCTAAAGCAACCAGACAGTCTGCGGATATCGAGGGCTGCAAGAAGGCAGGAGGTTTTGCTCACCAGACACAGCTCCCCGTATCTGTTTGAAACAAGTAGAAAATGCACTGGGATCTTGCAAAAAGACCTGTTCCACTAGTAATGTCCTTGTTCCATCAGGGAATCCCAGAATGGTTTGGATTGGAAGGAACAATAAAGTCCATCTCATTCCAACCCCCCTGCTATGGGACCTTCCACTAGACCAAGTTGCTCAAGCCCTGTCCAACCTGGCCTGGAACCTTCCAGGGATGGGGCAGCCACAGCTTCTCTGGGCAACCTGCACCAGGGCCTCACCACCCTCACAGGGAGGAATTTCTTCCCAATACCCCATCTAACCCTGCCCTCAGTCAGTGGGAAGCCACTCCCCGTCATCCTGTCACTCCAGGCCCTTGTCCGAAGTCCCTCTCCATCTCTCTTGGAGTACAATTAGGCACTGGAAGGTGCTCAAAGGTTTCCCTGGAGCCTTCTCTATGTCCAAGCAGGGTGCACAAGGGATGATGCCAAAGATGGTTTCGTTCCTGTCTGCTTGACTTTGCACCTCAATTCCATTCTCTTGCCATGGCATCATGAGACCATTAAATCTGATTTATGGGCTGCTGGCTCCAACCTTGAGCCAGGTGCTGGTGTCACATCATCAACACCTCTTAGTGTAGCACCTGTGATCCTGATGCAACCATGGTCCTACCATAGCAATCCAGTGGGAAGAAGAGCAAGCGATCATGGATATGAGACATCTTCTTTTAAAATACAACCAAACCTGGGATATTTTGGTTTCACTGCCTGGGTAAAAAAATACCCCAGTCCCAAGTATCCAAGAGGAACAAAACCCTGCTGCTGGTTTTATCGGGGGCGGAGTGAAACGACACGCTCAATTCAGGAGGAAAAAGGAATTGATGGATTTCTTTGTTTAATTACAGACGGGTTTTATGTGCTAGTTCACTTGAATGGCATGAGGTCATTGGTCCTTGACCGTCCACCTCTCAGCATGATTGGTTAAACACTACAACACCCATTTCAAAATATTTCTCTAGTCAGTAGCAAAACAAGACTGCATTAACAACTTTGCACCTGCAAGACAAAGAAACTAGTTTACAAAAACTTCTAACTGTTTTTGGCCAGCATCCGTGTGAAAGCAAGAACTTTCACACGGACATTGGCAGAAAGCTGGAAAATCTTTCTGCAACCCAGCTCTCAGCATCTACAATGGACAACAAATGTGTATTGAATTTCTGTGTTCTGCTCACTCAGCACTGGAGAGGCATGGAGGATAAAGCTGAAATCTCAAGAAACCTTTTTTCTGTGCTAATTGAGAGCCATCACTTTGCTGAATTGAAGACATGAATCTCTTTTTTTCCATCTCCTTTTTTCATGTCCCAGATGAATTTTAGTGTCTTAGAGATTGGTGAAGTGGTAATTGCTCCAGCTGCACCATGCAGCCTACTCCAGAGAAAGCTCCATGTCCTCAACTTAGGCACTGATCAGGTGCATCTAGATGTTATTGTATTCACAGATCTCTTTTGCACATGGAGACAAAATAGCTGGTAGAGAACTGTAGGAGAAAAAGGAATTTCATTTTCAAGGATTTGGGAAGACAAAGTATTTTGCAGGATAAGACAAAGGGGGTTATTATTGCTTTTTGGACCTTTTTTTTTAACTAACAAGAATGAAAACAGGAGATAAAACACGCAATTACTTGATTCAGATTCCATTTCACTCCATTTTTTCTCACCTAGAAAGCGTCTGATGGGCAGATGGAGATTGTTGCTTTGGTTTGCACCCAAATATAGCACCCGGCTTGTCAGCTTTTTGCTTCTTTGTTTAAGCAGGGCAGTTTGGGAAACTAAA
>VXAZ01004481.1:0-10458 GCA_013399875.1 Gymnorhina tibicen
TGTGCTGTGCAGGCGGCCGCAGGTCCCGTATCTCTGACGGTGCTCCCGAGCCTGCCGTGTCCTATCCTGCGCTGTCAGCGTGGAGAGTGCCCGTTTCGATCTGGCGAGGGCAGCCAGAGAGCTTCTGTTGGGGGAGGGGCAGAGAGAAAGACAGACAGCCATTCCGATGTTTTGCAACAGCTAAAGGGGTAGGGAAAAGGGTGGAAACCGTGGAGTTCAAGTCCCTGGAAAGCTTTTTAGAGTATCGATGTGGACTGTCTGTAACTTCTGATCTGCCTTATTAAGAGGCCTGGGTTGGTTTTTTGGTACCTTTTTTCTGTTTGGGTTACAGCCAAAGAAAGGCTCTTGCACATGGTGGTGTGATAAACAGTGAAAATGCATCCATCTCATGTTTTACGTGTGACTGCCTTCATCGATTCCCTGGCACTAGGGGTTGGGAGAGTTTTCATCCTCTGCCCTTAGCTCAGGTTGGATTTCCTTCTCGGCACAGAGCTGTACTCCCTGTTAGTTTGTGGACAGCGTAGTTTGGCACAGAAACGAAACATCCAGCTACAGCTCTGAGACACTTGTCTGTGGTGAAGGACTGAAGGCCATTCCCTGCTACCAGCAGGAAGTCCCAGGAGGCAGGGAGGCTCCACTGCCTCCGGAGGCTCTCAGAACTAAACCAGGGAAGGAGTGGGTCCACTCAGTATGCGAAGGTTTTGCAGTCACATCACTTAATCTTCTTTGCTCTGGCATAGGTGACCTTCACTTCTGGCCAGCCTGCTTTGCCGCATGGGTACTTTGTTGTGTTGAGGCTGTTCTATTGTTCTAGCTCCTAAGGAAGAGGAACTCCGTACGCCCAGCACAGGTGGGGACTGCCCCGCGGTGCTTGTCCCGCGGTGGAGGCAGGGTGGCAGGGCCCTCGCTCCAGACCTTGCAGCCAGTCCCCTGCAGCCTTGCTCCAACACACACGTGGATACAAAAGTGTTGCCCTCTGCTTTGTTACACAAAGGGCCTTGAGACGGGCCGATGGGTACAAGGATTTATTTGCAGTATTATACTTAATGTGCATGGTATATACGTGCTCAGAAGTTATCTGTGGACAAAAAGAGTGGAAAAGGGGAACCGTAGGGGGAAACTGTGCAGCTTCTGGAATGTGCTTCCACCACACCGTTTAACACAGCAGTGGCTGCCACCTCCTGCAACATCTAATGCAGCATAAGCACACTTGGGGGACGGTGCAGCTGTGGGGTGTGGACGAGAGGTACCACTGGACGAGAACCTGCAGTGCTGCATCCTCCCTGCTGGGCCGGCAGTTGTGGAGGGACAGCGGGAAGCAGGGGGATAGGGGCACAATTCCCTCATACCATGTGCAGTTTAAGTCATGGCCTTGGAGGAGTAGACAGGCAGCAGAGTGGAGAGTGGAGGCCAGAACAAGGGATACCAATATGGGTCTCAGCACACTGCGGGGTGAGAGAGCTGGGAAGGGAAAAAGATGTATAGCAAAAGTTAGGAGAGGTTAGGAGTGAGGGAAAGAACAGGACAGGGAATAATGGTCAAAGGTAGGAAATGCTACAGTCATCCCAAAGATGAAGAGGAGTGACAGGTGGGACTGAGGAGGGCAGAGGACCACAGTGAATCACAAGCAGCTGCAGGTGAGGCTCGGGCAGCTTCCTGCCTCCACCATCCATTGCCTGTGGTGCAGGAGAAAGCTGGCCACCACCTCTGGGGCTCTCCTGCCCTTCCCAGCCAGCAAACACCTTACCCCGGCCTGCCTTTAGCCTCACAAGCTCTCCAGTCACTATCAGGCTGGCAGCACTGCCACCAGGACACCCTCCCCATTCTGATCCTATTCCTTTTACAGACCAGCCCCACAAGGCTGTGTCAGGGTCTTCGCACATGCTTCTTAACCCCGTGACTGCCCACAACACTCATGGGCTCAGTATCTCTCGCTGGCTGTTGCCTTCTCTTTCACAAAGATCAGCATTTGCCCATTCTGAGACCCACCCAGGCCTCCTCCTCTCCCAGATGCCAGTGCTGCTCATCATTGCAGGATGGAAGGACAGATGTTTGTGTCCACATTAGCAGCATCTCTTTTCCTTTAGCTACATCTGTTGTGAAGCTTCCATTGGCAAGGGAAAGGTGTCTTACTTTGGTCATTGTCTTACATTTGCCCTTGGCAAGGCAAACCATGGCACGCACCTCAGGCAGCCGGATGGGATGGCTCCCAGCAGAAGTGAGGATGCTGTGCTTCCTGATGCACTCGTGCTGCCCGCCTGCCATTCACCCTCCTTTGCAGAGCCCCAGGAAATGCAGTTCACAACCAAGTACCAAATAAAGGCAAGACAAGCATTTACATTTTATATAAGCGTTTATTTACAACTTGTTTAACAACTGTACACTCTCCTATCACCTTGGAAGCATTAGTGTATTTGACTGGGAAAAAATATTAAACTTTTTGATTCCAATTATCATTAACGAGTTTTTTTTTGTCTATATACAGGTATGTATATTAATATTGCTACCATAACAATCTGGTAGTTACACAATTTGCAGATGAACTGAAATGGGAAATTAATGTTTTGACACTCTAAGAATTCATTCTTTTACAGAAAATATATCACTGGCAACTTCACAAACAGTTATTACTTTGATAATTGATCAACATTTAATTCAGGACTGTCAAACAAGCTGCTATTAAGAAGGTAAGAGAGTTTTCTATGCAGCACAAATGAAGTTAGTATATCAGAGACATGCTGGAGATCAGCTCTGAGTTGAGAGCTCACAACCACTTCATGACAGAGATGCCAGGCTAATCTAACTAAAGCAGCCAGCTCCTTGCTGAAAAGTTACTGGCTCCACCTGGCATCTCTCTGTTGCATTAGTAAACTCAAACAACTTTTGTCAAGCTAAACACACTTACATACAAATGTCATCAAGGCTCAAGAACAACTGATACTTAGTCTCTAATCTGCACAGACCACTTGGAGAAATGAGGTACTGCTCGGGCATCACTTTGGGACACCCGTGGAGGCAGGTGCACAAAAAAAGCAATCCCCTCCTGCCCAGCACAGTGCCCTGATTTCAGGGATCCTGCACCCAGCCTGGCTTGGGGCAGGGTGTGGTCCCAGCCGGAGCAGCACTTGAAAATGAAAAACATACCATGCCTTTAACACCCAACTAAAAGAAGTTTTACTAGTAACGCTTGCCCTGACACATAACAAGGGATCAACGGCTAGGACCTGGAAAGACACAAATCCTTCAGCTCTCTGCTGGACTCAGTCTGATGAAATGCTGCTGCCTCTGCTGCAGGAATAGCTGACTCATTATCACCAAGCCCCAGATCCTGGCTGCAGGTCACGTCAGACTTCACTGTCCCTGGCCCTGGTGGACCAGGAAAGACATATCCCCATCTGAAGCCTTTACGGACAGCTGTCAGCCAGAGCACCTGGTAGCCACAGTACCTGATACAGTATCCAGAAGGGAGAACACCACAGTTCTCACTGGGATCTGAATTTTATCCTTCACTCTGCTGCCTGGCCTGCTTGGAGCCCACTCCTGCCTGCCCATCCTTTTGCCAGGCAGCACAGACCACCCCGCTCTGGTGGGGCACACGTCTGTCCTTTCTCCATGTCATTCTGCACAAGGCCACGGACACTGTGGGATCAGGATCCCTGAGGACTGGACACAAGCGGGTGTCTCTGCGCATGAGGTGTGGCTCTGTCAGAGCCCACCTGACGGGCCAGGGACGAGGCAGGCACTGTGTGTGTGACCAGAAGAGACTGCAGAGACAAGTGGACACAACGCTCCTTCAGCGTGGGGGGTGCCCCCATGGCAAACAGGGCTGGAGGTTCTGCTACTGCCTAAATTAAACAAAATTCCTGGAGGCAGCAGAGTTCATATCAGTATTTCTGCAGGATTAAGATCCAGGTGAGCAAGAATGGGGTTTCTCTAAAACTGGATTTAAATCAAACCGCTTAAGGTACTTGGCATTCAGACTTCTCAGTTTTTCCAGCAAGTCCTATGGCTGGAAAGCCCCTTTCCCTGTTTGTTACGTACTAACTCCTATACAATAAACCTCTTAACTTACAACACTACAGCACTCCCTCGTCTTCTGAATCTTGCCAGTACTGGATGTCCAATACAAAACAAAGATACAGTAGTACAAATGTGCAGATATTTAGGAATATTAAATAAGCAGCTTTTTAAATTAATATAGGCAGTACAAAGCATTTTGAGTTACACTGTCTACATATGTCAAATCTTACAGCTAAACTTCAAAATACAAAGAAACAGCCAAGCTAGTGCAATTGGAAATTAAATAGCTAAGACTGTGACAGGAGAAAGAAAAAAAGAAAGGAAAAAAACAGTACAGGTGAAAGATAAACAATCCAAATTATAAACTGGCAAGGACAGTCTGCATAATACTGAAAGTGTAGATGACTTCCGTAATTATCTCCATTCATGGTCTTTCCTCAGATTGTTTTAACAATTGTACACAGATTGAAAAAAAAAGTTTCTGAAAGAAACCAACAACACAGCTCAAATGTAGAGAGAAAAATACAACAGCCACAAACTACTGTGTATATACATATTAAGGAAGCAGGCAGTGCCTGTGAACAAAATACCACCCGGTAGTTTGCCTGGCTCGGAGATTATCAGATGAAACTTGCTTGGTTTTCTAAGGAAGATGGGATCGCCAAGCAGCAATTCATTAGTCATTTCTCCTGGTAAAACACCTCCTTCGCTTTACTTTATTTGTTTAAAGATTCAAAGTGGATCCTTTAAGGGTGCAGGTGCCTTGAAATTTTAACAGTAACCAAAAGGCCTTTTTTAGGAACTCATTAAGACTACATTTTTATAGTTCGGTGTATGAAAATGTTGCAGGAAGTCTGTGTGTTAATACTGTTAATCAGAATTAAATAAAGTGGACAGGCAGAAGTAAGATGGAGAGTTGACAGTGCTCTGTCAATTTGCAGAATGCCTCCTGTTGAGTTGTGAATACTGGATTTCCTCTCTTCTAGCCTCATAGGAGACATTTTGTGAAGAGAAAGAGTAAGTGGAAGTGGGAAATGGGAAAGCCACTTCCCAGGATGGTAAGCTTCTCTGCAAGTAGATCCCCCTTTGAAATCAGATGGCCATGAGTCTTAAGTGTAGAACTGGTTAAGTTTTGGTTATGCAGTCTGGACAGAAAAGCAAGTCATGCACTGAACAGTCCCTGTTATAATAATGCTGCAGGTCATGCAACCACATCACTGCAAATAAAAGAATAAAGAAGAAAGTTAAAAAGCAGATAACATATTACTGTGAAAAAAAAAAACCAAAACAGAAAACAGAACAGGTCTTTTTCAAAGCAGTTTAGTAAGGCCACCTCTACTTAAGAGTTGTGCAAATTCTCGGGGAAAATACCTTTGCCAAACAACTCTTCAAATTAACAGAAAGGTTACAGGCCAATATTTGGAAAAAGCAACAAATAGCCTCAGTCAATGTCTAAATTTAGCTGTAATTAACCTTTACACACTTCTGAGTAAAATTCTTCAGGGCACCATTCTTAACTAATAAAGCTATGGAAAGTAAGTTTACACGGCAATGAGCAAGTCTCAGGCATTCCTGCTGTCTGTGAGTACAACTGTTAAAGAACCGAAGCAAGATAAAATGCCCACCCAATACTGCATGTGTTTACAGGCTAAATGACAATCAGAGTCACAATGACTATCTTGAGCTCCGAGCACCACTGAAGGCATTTAAATTTCATCAGAGCTCATCCTGTGCATGAGGCTCAGCATTACTGCCCCATTGCACTGGCAAGTTCTATCCATTGGATGCAAATACAGGTTTGAATTGCCAGAAAATGATGTGTGTTGTTGTTAAAGTAAGCTGAGTAGAGTCACTGAGCAGTCGAGAGAGCACACAAGGCTGAAGATGGGAATCTAAGTTTGGAACAGAATCGGAGAGGTTGGCACAGTTCTCCATCCTCACTGATGCACCCTCTTTCCTGGCCAGTGTAACTGGAATGGAATGCTTTACTGACACAGCTACAGTGCTTCCACTTCCCCCATGTAACACAGCTGTCCCTACACAGCACTGACACAGCACTAAATGTGCATTTTTGTTTTCATATTGCAAAGAGCAAATTGGCTTCACCAGACTGAAATTAGAGCTTGTTTCCCCACCTCCTTCTCCCTTGTATTGCACTGGTCAAAAATGATTCTAAGAATGCTTCTTGGGACAATCCAGATTAAGTAGTTAAAAAAGAGTATTTATGCTACAAGTCCTGTAGCTTGTGTATCTCCCTCTTTTTTTCCTTCTCATTCATCCACCCAGAATACTAACCACAGTTGAAAAACAAACAGAAACATAGAGACACATATCAAATGGAATAAAAAACTTAACACATTCAACACATTCGAAGACCTTGGGGGTGTGTATTTTGAGCAATCATAGTCTTTTAAACTTGCTTGGCACTGCTTGGTGCATAAAGTTACACAGTTCAGGATTAATATGAAGATCACTGTAGTTATTCTATAAAAAATTAAAAGTTCAAGCTACATAAGCATGTACCTATTCTATTGTGCATAAATGAATATAATCTACTCCTTTAGTCTCACCTGGCTATTATTTAGTTCAAACTTACTATTTAGTAGCACTTCAAGTGTCCTTCATGTGTATGTTGCATATACACAGAAGTGACACTGTAGGCTTCTCTTTGAGTCAACAGTACTTTTGAGAGGTCTTGTAAACTCAGGACACTGTATTATCTTTCAAGGATGTAAAAATTCATCTGATAGTGTCCTTTCCTGACCAGAAATTCTTATCATGTTTTAGTTGTCTGTCAGTTTCTCTATTTTAAAGCCACCTGTTGAGGCAGCAACACATAGGAGACAACAGAGATGCAATGCATTCAGCATAACCTGTCACTGCATCTGCAACATCTGCAAAAAGAGACAGTTTATGCAGCAGACAATGTGTCTAGGGAGGAGTGACAAAGAGAATACAAAGCAGACTATAAATTTTAAAAATTATGGCCTTATAATGTAATGCTTTTAATTATTCCAAGACTTTAATGATACTGCTAAACAAAGGCTTTAAAATCTGTCAAAACCACTGATGCCTCCAGGAAATAAGTTTACTCTCTAGCTTACTAACCTTTCATGGCTGTGAACAATAATCTCTGCTTTACAATATTTTAAATTATATAACTGATGTCATATTCTAATCCAAAACAAAAGTCTGATGGTCTCATTACAACTATTTTAGAACCCCATAAATACTACACCATTTTACACCCCATATGTGGGGATTTTCTCTTAAAATTCCATCCACTTTTATGATCAGGCTAACAACGTGAGCATGCTAACACTAACAACTGGACTTCACGTTAGTTCTCTTTTCTCTTCAAGTTAGGTATAAGCATTAGGGATTCAAATTCCATTTCCAGAATAAACTACTCTATACCTGTGGAAATACTTGTTTTTGCAGTGTTTCAGATTTGTGCCACGCTACAGTAGTTAACAGTTCTTCAAAGTGCTGACAAATGTCTGCTTTTGTAATGATTAAAACAACCATATTCCTCATTCTGAAATGTGATATTCTAACCTCATCTGATAGCAAAGGACCTCTCTAATAAAAAGCAATGGATAAAGTCAGCACCAGAAAGGAAAGGCTGCCCAACTGACCTGTATTTCCCTCTACTAGCAGTATTTTTCATATTGTATGGATCAGTCTTTGAGACCCATAGCAGCAAGACAGCAGCAAGGAATTTTTATCTGACAAATGGAATCTGCTTTCAGTCTGGAAGTGACACCACATGCAAAGGGGACTGAAGGATATGCAATTTTCCAAACAACTTTACGTGCACAGCAAACAGCAGCAGAGCAAACTCCTGATTTCCCACCAGAGCCAACTAATGCAGAAATACACCTCAGGATAGTCCTGATAGTACCTTGGCAAAGCCCAAAGGTAGAATCTGGACCGCAGTGAAGCTGACAGCAACACCATCCCCAGCAGATGAGGACTTCGATTACAGCAGTCAGCACAAGCTCCTGCTGATCCACTGACTACAGTCTGACACTAGGACAATTTGTCTGGGAAGCTGTCTTGGCTCTACTGCCAGGTGCTGTTTCAATGCCCCACGGGACAGTATGATATGTCAAGTTTCATAGAGCCCCCCAGTCGACATTCATTCATTGCCTAATTCAATGAGCTGATGCATTTTAAAAATGAACTTTACGTCCCAATATTTTAATGCAACCACAAAAATAAAGTCAAAGGAAAACACAGGATGAAGCTAGCTAAGTCCCCAGCATCTCCAAATGGTACAATGGAGCTGGCAGCAGAGTCAAAATTTCCAGGGTTTCACTGTACCAGATGCAAGAAGTCTGAGTTTGTGGTGGCTGATAATGACAGCTTCTGCCTTATACACAGGTAAAACCTCTAACACTTACTCAATTAAAATTAAAATTTAATTAAAAAGATGAAAACCCAGCTCAATAAGCTCAGGTTTTTCTTCATTCATTTTAAAATGAACACCAAAATGTAAAATGGTGAAAGATATACTGCTCTCCTGATTTTTGCACTAACTAGTTGCTTGCATCTGTCTCCATTTTCAAACCAAAGAAATCACATCTTATTTTTAGTTACAGCCTGCAGGATCACTGACAAACTTCTGCTACTTTTCTGGACTTCCAGAGGGAAGAAAGATGACAGGAGCATGGCAATCCAATCAGCCATGCCCAGGATATGTTCTTGATTCCTTAAGAGTGACAAACTGGAGGCATGGCTAGGATCCTACCTAGAATCTGACATTTGCTCCAAAAAACCTCACCATTTCGAATATATCCAATCAACCCTTTAAGCTATCTATTTATGCAATTCCAGATGAGGAAAATACCTGCAAAATTTGCTAAAATTGGTTAGGAGATATTGAAGTTTATAAATACAATCTTACTGCAACACAGAGTCCACATTCTACCTAAAACACATGTGCAAAAACCCATAAGAAGTCAGTATTGCATAGCTGACTGAGTGCAAAAATACCTCCCTCATCAATCCTTGCAAAAAGTCAATATGTTGGGCAAGAACAAAAAATCTCTATACAATAAGCAAAACTGAAATACTGTTTTACTTTGTAAGAAAAAGAAAAGTTAGACGCATTCAGGATAGTCTTCCTCCAAATCACTAACAAGAAGAAAGTCAAGTGGTGACATTACAATACCTTCCAACTACCAAATATACAGAAAATGTCAACACATCAGGACAATTAAGCCCACTAAAAATCATTCAGGAAGCTGTTAAGTATATCGTCTCATATGCTAGAGAAGACAGGAAAAGCAAAAGCTACTTGCACATGTCAAAACACCAAGGACTTTAAATCTGTCAAAAACTTTTAAATTTTCTTGACAGCTTACACACACCACTTACTATTTGAGATCATAATAAACCAGTAATAGGAATATTCACTGTTAATTCTTTCATACACATAAAAATGCCAGTGCTCCTTACAGAACAGAGAGACACAGAAAACTTGCAGAAGCATTACTGCTAACACGAGTGACACTTGAACAGGACAAGATTGCCATTTGACTATTTCCAAACAGAATGAAAGGCATCTTATAGCCGTTACATATTTATTTCATTTTGCAATACGTAAAGGTGTATATTCCAGACATGTATTTACCTTTGCACTGTGGGTGGAGCACAAAACCTTTAAATCAGATTACTTCCGTTTTCACAGCACTTAGAAAATACATGTTATGATCCAAGTGGTTATGTGTTGCTATCATGAAAACACGGAACCTGAATATTTCTTTTCTGTAATGATCAGATATGCTAAAAACCTAACTCTCCACAGAAGTACATGAACTGCACTGCACATACATCCTTTTAGGTCAGAAACTAAGCTTCAGCTCTGAACAATGAAAATATTTATCCATTTATCTATTATCTTTTATTGGCATTAATTAAAATCTGTCAGAAAGCTTATTCTGGGCAGATCCTCAGCACAGTGCCCAGAAAAGTACTCTCATGAACTCCTCCTGTTTTATCTCTGCCCTGGAGAACCTTTTCTCTTTAAGCTCAGTTGTAGGGATTTTTTTCTGTAGTGTATCAGGACAGGATATAGCACTGGCTTAGTAATTACCACTACAATTTTGATGTAAATAGTCTTTATTGCCTCAGGGAAAAAAAGTATTTCTAAAAACTTCTCAGAACTATTTAATATACTGAGAGAATTCTGTTTCACAGGTTGGGGTTTTTGCTTATATTCTTTTATTAATCAAGGTAAGACAAATACAGAACATTCACTGGTAGCTCCCCTATAGATGTTTATTTCCTGGAGTCACAGTCTGAAACTCCTCCTTTTTCTTAATACACACTGCTTACAAAGCTACATAATAAGCAAGGGAAATAATGAAGCTGAACTCTTTGAATGAAGAAGCTGTTCTCGTCAAAGACAAGGTTTAATGATGTCCACCACTT
>VXAZ01004481.1:18966-31612 GCA_013399875.1 Gymnorhina tibicen
CACAGCAGTTTTGGGAGGGCTGTGTGCCCGTGGGAGGGACTCACGCTGCAGCAGGTGCGGTTTGGCTGCTGCTCGTGAGAGCGGACCCACGCCGGGCTGTTCCCGGAGAACTGTTTCCTGTGGGAGGGACCCCACGGCCTCACAGGGAAGGACTCTTCTCCCGGAGCAGCGGAAGAGAATCCTGGTGATGGACTGACCAAAACCCCCTGCCCTGCCTCCCTGTGCTGTCGGTGGGAAGGAGGGAGGGCCTGGGGGGGAAGGTGTTTTAAGGGCTTATTTCACTTCTCATTACCCTCCTCTGATTCTGTTAGTAATAAATTTCACGTAGCAACCAAGGTTGAACCTGTTTTGCCCTTGAAATATTTCTCCCCCTCTCCTTATCTCACCCATGAAGTCTCCATTAACCCTTTCCTCTTTTCCCTCTTTTTGCCCAGCTGTGGCAGGGGAGGGCGAGTGAGCGACTCTCGTGGGTGCCTGGCCTTGGGCCAGTGTCAAACTGTGACAAATGGTAACACATTTTTGGAAACACATTGAAGGAATATACATTGGAAGTAAAAATGAGCCACTGACAGCAGCAAGGATCTTCTAAATTAGGGTCTCACAAGACATGACAGTTCTGGACAGCTGAGGTTCAACAGCAGGTACGGCAGTGAGCTGGTATTTCTATGGCCAATGTCATTGGGGTTTGGGACTAAATGAGCTTCAGGGTTCATTCTAATCTCTTAGCATTCTATGATTCTATGATTTCTTACTAAGTGGTTTCTAAAATGTGATCCCATGCATTTCAAGTGTTAAAAGCATCTTTTTGGTCACCATAGTTTCCAGAGAAATTAACAACATACATGTTACTTCCACTAAAAATGTACATTTTGCTTACCTGACACCTCCTTTAGGTATTATAATTAAAGAGGTTGCACATGAAATAATTTACAAAGAAAAGAAATTGACTGCACAGGTAACTCACAACTGTTGTTGCATCTTGGTTCCAAATCTTCAATAATAGCTCGTTTCTTCTGTAATTCATTGTTAGCTTCATGGAGCTTCTCACTGTTACAAACCACGCAAGCACATATTGTTTCCCCAACAGTATTACTAGTATTGAAATGAGCACTAAGCAGTACAGAAAATCCTCAAAGATTATTTCTAAGGGCATGATTGATTTTTTTTCTGTGGGGCATAAGGACAAGTGACAATATCACTGTAGAAATATTTGTTAGATAAGATGAAAAACATCATTCTGTATGGAGAACTGAAACAGCAAACAGCTCCTTTGTCAGCAACTGTACTTAATTTAGAACTTAAGAATTAATTGTACAATGACGGCCTAAAATGATTACTCATAACTGATATTCCATTGAGAAGGAATGGCTAAACCCAAAGGCAACAGAAACTTCTTTCTGCAAGCCAGTCAAAAAGCAAATACTCCTTTAGGGAAAAAAAGATGTGCAAAAATAGCACAATAAAATGACAGCACTTCCTAAAGTATTACCTTCTATGCCATAATGTATATTAAAGAATAAACAAATTAATTTTGCTTATATTAACATGCTTTCATCAGAAAAAAATTACTTGGTCCTCTTAAGCAAAGATTTGCACAATGTTAAGCAAAGTTTTCTACCCAACACAAAATGATGGTTCCCTCATCGCTCTTACTTCCACAATGGTTTTCTATGGGAAAAAAATAGAATCCGAACAGCAGATTCCCAAATATTCCTATGTTATCTAGTGTCTCTTAGTAGCATATTCTCCAGATCCATGATTAATGACTGTCTGCCTTCCTTGCCATAATAGAAAACACATCATTTCAAACCGCAAACAAAACAGGCAAACAAAAATACTTACAGATGTTCTTCAAGTTTCTTTTTCAGAAGAACTGACTAAAATAGAAAGTTAAATGTTTTATTTTAATATATTGTGAAGCTTTAACATATTAAAAAAATTACTTTAAAACACGCAATTTTGACATTCTAACCAAAATCCAACATTTTTACTTCAGTTTTAGATCACAACTGTAAAGCCTCTGTGGTAGCAACCTTTCTCTTCACAGCTGTGTGACTTCAGTAAAATTAGAACCCTTTAGAACTTTACAAATATTTTCCCAGGAACTAGATCAATAAAAGCAAAATTCACAAATGACAATTCTATGGCAGTTGTTTTAATTTGTTCAGTACTTTGTATTGGAAAGTGCAGCAAAATTTGCGGGAAGAGCTGTCCTATCAATATTGCATTGCAACTTGCATGAAGACAGGTAGCAAATTAGTTAAAGTAAATTCCCATCCCCACAGAAACTAGAAGGAGTAGAGTACTTCTAACTGGAATGTAGCAAAAATGTCACCTTTTTTTGTGTTTTTTATCCTTATTGATTACAGACACATAAAAATCACCATACAACTTACAGTGTTCCACTTTCTGGTTAAATCCCATTTAGATAAGCTCTTTGAATAAAAACTTTGAAGTAACTTTAAAATTTTAAACTCACTTCATACACAGTGAGTATCTTTCAAAAAGAAAAAAAACCAAACTCAATAAATGTCTATGAACTGAAAGTAGTGTTAAGTAAATAGAAAGCCATACTCACAATAGCCTTGAGCAGAAGCCCATGCCAAGAAACAGAGATGACATTAGTATAAAGCAAAACAGCAGCCAACAGAAGAAACTATTTAGAAAGTCATGAACAGAAAAAGTTAAAGCTATGTATTTTTCACGCATGTGCAATTTTTTCCTCTGTTCTCATGAGCAATTTCATTCTGTAACATTTTCTAAAACATATCACTAAACCCAAAAATAAAAAAATAATAAAGAAGCACATTTACAAATCATTGTGTTTAAACCAGAATTCCAAAGGAGAGCAACTGCTATTTTGGAAAATCATTTTAAAATAAAAATCATACAACTAACAAAATGGAGGAAAATAGCCAGTCTGTTAGGCTACAATCAGAATTAAGAGATGCAGGTGTTTTTGTGGTGTGATGCTGAATTGTGTTACTGCCACACTGATTGAATACAAAGCAAATGTAGAATATTTAAATCTGCAACTGCCTTTTTGGTTTGTATTTATCCAGTATTAATCACATGGGAGGTTTAGCATGTGACTGATGGTCCAAAACACCATCAAAATATTAAGATAAAATCATCAACAAAATTACTTCATCATTTTTTCTCCAATGTTCTTTCAACAAAGGTTTAGATACCTTGCTAACAGAAAAAATTACTGTTTGCACTCAAAAAGCATTTTAGTTTGGTTACACTCAAAATACTGTCTTTGATCACATTCCTGGGGTGTGTTTTTTCATTATTTTAAAAGAGATTTTCTTATCGCATGACAAGAAAGGTGGGGAGCCATAAAAACAAGTCAACATGGCTCTACTGACTTCACAGTCAGAAATTTGCAGCAGCTAAGGATCTGCAGGTTTTGACCACTTGGCTTTTTTCTTTTCCAGTCCTCTGAACAACTGCAGCAACACCACCTTTTCTGTAACAAAAAATATTTGTATGCATCTTTATCAGTCACAAATCATTTGAACTGTCCCCATCACTTACATCCGATCCATTAGGGGACTACCAGCTGGCTGGGACAATAAAGGGAAAAAGTTGGAAGCAGTCCCCTTTTCCCTAAGGTAAGAAAATCAAAACTGAACTCAGCTTTGCTTTTGCAATCCTTGTATTGCACTTGGGTTTATCTTGAAACAGACACAACTACTACTCAACACTGATTCCACTGGTGTATTATTTACCTAGTACCTGCACTGTTGAGGGAGTAACCCCTCTCCCATTTAGACAGATCATGTTCTCACAAGTAAGAAACTAATTATGATAAACAGCACAAACAATTAAAAGAAGCAGAACTGAGTTTACCCACATTAATTTACCCAAACCACATGATTAGGAAAGAGACTAAAACATTTGATGTGCCATTTTAGGCACCCAAAGATCCCGTACATACTTGTCAGATGAATTCAAACAGATCACTCTAAAAATGGGCAAACATTACTTCTGGGATTTCTGCAATATCAGTAAGCTTTAATGACTCATATACAAATCTAAAATGTACTTAGTATAATTGTTGTTCTCTCATAGGAAGATCAGTCTCCTAGAAACTACAGAAATAAAAGTCCTTTTGCTTGAAGTTTCTTTCATGCTTAAACAAGCCAAAGGAACAAGTCTTTCCCCTTTTTCAGGGCAAAATTTGGTTTTGTTTTACATGTTAAGGTTATGGGCAGAATAGCGAGGCTCTCGCCTGAGGTTAAGCTAACTTAGCAGGGTGTGGGAAACTATGGATCATCACTTCAGAAGACTGCTGGATGAGATCAGCAACGCTGTGAGGTGATCAAAGTTACAAAACAGCACCATGACAGATGGCCAGATTTCAAGTTGACAGTAATGACAGAATGGTTTGGGTTGGAAGGGACTTTTAAAGGTCAGTAGTCCAACCCCCTGCAACAAGCAGGGACATCTTCAACTAGGTCAGGTTGTTCAGAGCCCTGTCCAATCTGGTCTTGAATATTCCATGGATGGGGCATCCACAAGTTCCCTGGACAACCTGTTCTAGTGTCTCACCAAACGAACAAAGTGGCTGAACTTCATGGGTAACTGATGAGGTAACAGAGTTCTGGGGACCTTTTAGGGAGCTGTTGTATCAGTAACAGCATGTAAGGCCAAGACTGCATGTGACATTATGAAAAACATTAGGCGTGGGATGTATTTAACAAGTGGGGCAGAAGTAATTAAAGGCAGGGTGTTTATATAGGAAAGGATTAGGGCAGAGAACAGGAGAACAAGGACGATAAAAGACAGTGGTAAGACATGCAAATAATGTAGTTGAAGCTGTTCATGTAACTGCTGAGTAGCCCCACATGACTACGCATTCTGGAAGACAATAAACCAAACCTATTCTGAGCACAACAGACACATCTGAGTTGATTCTGTAGTCTGAAAGACGGGGGTAAGGAGGCCTTTGCCTGGCTAGCAAGGTAACACCTGGGATGGACTAATCAATAATCCCAACAGAATGTGTCAGTGCCCATTAAAGGCCCAGTGGAACACAGCTGCCCTCCACTGCACTTCAGTATAAAACCAGAACTGCTTGCCCATGTGGACCTTGGCACACAGCGTGTATCACTGCAGGGACACTTGCCTGGGTTAGGACAGTACTTCAATGTCTTTTTTGGGCACATCTAAAAATAACTGCAGCTTTAAAACCAAAAAAACTTAAAAAGAAGAAAACAAAACAAAAGAAGCCCCAATAAAAAGCAAACCTGAGCTCTCATCATACATTTCTGGACTGAATTAAAACAGAGTGTCAATTTTCTGGATTGAGCACTATTACAGTGGTAAGTATGTAAAAACATGAATTTCAGTGCATTGTTGCAGAAAAATAGCAAAAAACAGAGGAAATGAGCTGCAAATGATGTATTAGTGAACTGTATGCCATGTCTCTCCTACTGCTTTTTTGTATGTTTCTGAAAAATCACTCTTTTTGTATGGATATCCTACAGATAACTCAGGTAGTCTCAGCACAACTTCGATCTACTTGAGCAGCTGGGTTTAACTTCTTAGGTTGGCTCTGCTTTGACAGGGAGATTGCAGGAAGACCATGTTGGAGGTTCTTGCATCCTCAACACTTCCCTGAGTCCACACTCACTCTTTTGCTTCCTTTACCGTAAATGAAATCCTGCACATCGAACTCAGCAAAACAGACTACGGGATCAGTGCCTATAAGTCACCACTGCTATGGTCAGACCTACACAGAAGCCATGAGTGCAGACACACCCTAAATTACTGCCCAATCAGTGCCTCAAAAGAGACACAATTAAAATTGCAGTAAATAAATGTGAATACAGTTAGACAGGGATCATTTACAATATTCAATATCTGAGAATAATTCTTTTATATTCTTGTTCACCCTGAAAAGATTTTGGCCAATAATCAAGATAACAAAGAACATCTCAGAATAGACCTATTTTAACGTGCATTCTAAAATACATTCTAAGTTACTCAGGAAAATAATCTTGTTGGAAATCAACTAGGTGTTTAAATTCATATAGTTTATTCTGAAAATTAAAAGTATAAACTAAATTTAACACACTCTTAAATGAACATAAGCAGCTAGTAAAAAAACTTTCACTATTTTATATAAATTAGTTAAAACAAACCCACAAAAATAGAAAGCAATACATTACAATTTGTTGCCAATTAGCAACATGATACACTGAGATTGTGAGCATACACTATGCATGTACAGTCCAACAAATCACCGCTTTCAAGAAAATTCTAGAGCTTGTTTTCTGAAATACAGGAGATAAACAATTTTTGAGTGGAAGACTGAAAGTTGTTTTCCACACTAACTCAGCTACAATGTGTATTCTTACATTTAAAATAAAGTTAACTCTGTATACAGAAACAGAAAATGCTGCATTATGTTGATGGCCTAATTATTTGACTTTTTTTTCCATTTTGGTCTGCCTGGCTTTTTTCATTCTGAGATACATTTACATGAACAATTATAGACCTTCCAGTGGCTGGAAAGGCCTTAACTTTCATTAAGAAAACTAAATCAAAAACAGCTTCAGATGCTTTATTCATGGAGAATCAACATTTCCTCAATACCCTGAAAAACTCCCTACTCTAATTAAATAATTTTAATGCTGAGTTTTCTATTGCAACAGACACAATTATTCAAATAAAACACATTTGACACCTTCTCTACATAGGAAGGACAATAGTCTTACATCCTAGTTAGAGAAGCACAATTTATTGATAAGACCATACAAGTAAATACATAAAACTATTAGAAATATCAGTTTGTATATTTCTTTTACTTTCTTTTTTTTTTTTTTTACAAAAAGGTGACGGTTTCAAAAATGGTAACTACTCGAATGTAAGTTTGATGTACATTTCTACTTACATCTTCAGCTTTTGAACCTTGATCCTGCAACGATTTTTGTAGTTCTTCAACCTGGGACTGTACTTCCAGAAGTCTCTGATTTACCAATCTAGGAAAGAGACAATATTTGTTTTTCAGAAAAAAAAACAAACCACAAGAGGAAGTCTCAGATTTTTAGTGTCCAGTGTTTCCAGGTCATCTACACAAAAAATGCAATACTGTGAATTACTCACAAAAAATTTACAGCAGTAGTTACAGCTTACAGCAGTTCCAGAGATTATAACATCCAGATGTTCATCCAGAACATTCTCATATTCCTCAAGGACAACATAAATGCATGTAGAAATCATTTCCATATACATGAAAGAAGACCTTTTAACAGTCAGTTTTACTGTGCGAGAGCTACTAGCTTATGCTTTTACACTGTTACAGTACCCTATACAACTGTAAGCTGGAAGGGATGTCCACAGGTAGATCCAACCTTCTCCTTAAAGCAGGTGCACTTAGAGCAGATTGCTGGCAACCACATCCAGTACCAGGTTTGGACACTTTTAAGGCTAGTGGTCTAAACGTCTCTTTGGGCTTCTCTTCTAGAGCTCAGACCCATACTCCGGATTTTGTCTGTTGCCACTTGTCCTTCCACTAATAATCTCTTGAGAACAGCCCAAATCTGTCTTCTTGCTACCTTCCCATCAGGTAGATACAGATCACAGTACAATCTCCTCTATGCCAGCTTTTCTGGCCTAGACAAACCCAGTTCTCAGTTTTATCCCACCTATCACACCTTCCAGTGTCTCTCACCTTAGGAGTATTCTGCTGCACTTCTACACATTCACATCTCTCTGGTACTGGGGAATCCAAAACTACAGGCTCTGTAAGTACTGATCAGAGGTGGACAACCATTTTCCCAGACTGACTGCCTGCACATCAGTGAGAACAGTCCAGATCACAGTCAACTGCAAGGTCCCCAGATAACACATCCTCCTTTGCCACCCACTAGGACTCCAGCACTTTTCCAGCAGAGCTGCTCCACAGCCAGGTACAGGGCTCCCATGAGTTCATTTCTCTGGACTGTTGAGCTCCTCTAAGTAACAGCTTTCCCTTTCAGGATATTCCAAAGTGGTACTATTCTTAGGTACTAAACTGCTGAAGAGTGTAGTCCCTCTCATCAGTGAAGTTGTTAATAAAAGTGATGAACAGCTGGTCCTAGTCCTGATGACTGAGGAACTGGTTGCCAGTTGGGTTTCATTTCATTGACAATACTACTTTAGGCTCAGCTGTCCAATCAATTTTTTTGCTCACTTTACTCTCCACTTACTTAGTTTATATCTAACCATTCTGAACATTAAGGATACCATGGAACACTTTATCAAAGGCTTTGCTAAAGCTAAGCTAAGTACCATCCTCTGTTTCACTCTTCTTCACATGTGCAGTCATCTCATTGTCAAGACAACTGGATTAGCTGGGCATGATTTGCTCTGAATAAATTCATGTTGACATTTCCCAATTACTTTCCTGTCCCTCATGTGGCTGGAAATAGATTCCAGATGGACTTGCTTTGTGAAATTTCCAGAAAGCGAGCTGTGGCTGACCAGTCTTCGTAGTTCCTTGTGCTCTTCTTCTTGCCCTTCTTGAAGGTGAGTGCAGTATTTACCTTTTTTCAGGCTTCAGGAACCTCCCCAAGTTGAAGGGGAAGATAGAGGAAGATTAGATAAAGAACAGATTCGAAGCTTAGACAGAAAGCAGCCTCACTTTGTCGTAGTGTGTAGTTTCGTGTGTTGGTACGGCAAGCCGCAACCTTCCCGGAGAGCTCTGCAGAGTTATCTTGGGGAGAGCGGCTGTTCCGCTCCCTTTAGCCCTTCTGGGCGGCCCGCGCTGTCCCGGCTAGCTGTTGGCTCCACAGCATGGTGGCGATAAAGGAGGCGAGAAGGCTCCCCCCGCGTGGGGACCACAGAGGATCTTTATTCACATGGTAGCGTGCTGGTTCCCAAAGGCAGAGAGGGACAGCACATGGCCTGGAGTCCCTCATCTTGGGGAAGAGAGGGGCGGAGAGAGCACATGGACAAATGGTCCCAGAGCATAGGGGCGGTACAAGGACGGAGCTGGGGTAACAAGACCAATGGGAGAAACCCAAGGGCGTGGTTAGGACTAGGGGCAGAGGAAGGGGGGAGCCACTTGGAGAGGGCAGGCAGGGCTGGAGATACAGCACCACATCACATCACTATTCAGCCAAATACTGTGGCATGCTCAGATGCACTCTCTCTGATCCCACAGATGTCTGTATGCTGATTGGCTCATTCCAGCAGGGTCAGCTAGAGCAGGCTACCCAGGAACACATCCTGTCGGGTTTTAAATATTTACAAGGATGAGACAACCTCTCTGGGCAACAGACTTCAGTATTCAGCAACCCTCACAGTGAAAGAAAATTATGTTCTTACATTTAGATGAAATATAATGTGTTTCAAGTTCTGCCCATTGCCTCTTGCCCTGTTACTGAGTATTACTGACAAGAGTCTAGCTTCATCTCCTTTAGACCCTCCCATCAGACACTTTGATAAGATATACTGATAAGATATAACCTAAGCCTTCTCTTTTCCAGGCTACATAGTCTCTATCCCTCAGACTTTACTCATACAAGATGCTGCAGCCCTGTAACCACATCCTTGTGGGCTTTCACAGGACTGACTCCATTAAATCCCTGTCTTCCTGTCCTGGGATGTCTGTAGGAAAGTCAACTGAAACAGAGGACAACATTTCTTACCTGTTTTCTGTCTCCAGTTCATTCTTCCGTAAGTTTGCATCATCAAGAAGGCTCTGCAACAAGGCAATCTTCTCATTGTCAGAACCCTCCTGGTTCAATTTTAACATCTTGTTCTCATGCTGAAGGCGAATGAGTTTCTCCCTAAACACACAGAACACAACTTTGTAAAAAAAGGAATGCCAGTATCTATAACAAAGAAAACAGTTTACCATAGGAAGTAAAATAATAACATAAATATCATCTTTTTAAGGGAGATGGCTGCAACAACAAGCATGTCTTCAAACCCCCAAATACAAAACTAATTTAAGGAGTTGTAATTGCAGAATGCAGAACACAAGGAAATTACCTCAGTGCCCCTACCAGATCTCTGAGTACAACTCAACAGATTTATAGGGAGAACACAAAAGAATGCAAAACTTAATGCCAAGTGTGAAGAAAGACTCTAATCTCAGCTGTCACTGAACTACTGCATAAACCTGAGCAAGTCACTTCCATCCTTGGTCTGTCTACACAGAATCACAGAATCATTTGGGTTGAAAAGACTCTTAAGATCATCAAGATCCAACATAAACCCAGCACTGCCAAGTCCACCACAGAACCATGTCCCTTAAGCACCACATCTACACATCTTTTAAACACCACCAGGGATGACGATTCAATCACTTGCCTAGGTAGCCTGTTGCAATGCTTGATAACCCCTTCTGGTGAAGAAATTATTCCTAATATCCAATCTAAACCTCCCAGGCACAGCTTGAGGAAAAGAGACCAATCCCCACTTTGCTACAACCTCCTTTCAGGTAGTTGTAGAGAGTGAGAAGGTCACCCCTGAGCCTCCTTTTCTTCAGGATAAACAACCCCCCTGCTCCTCATAGGACTTAACTCTATACACCCTTCTCCAGCTCCATTGTCCTTCCCTGGAGAAGCTCCAGCTCCACTTCTTGTAGAGAGGTGGCACAAAACTGGACAAAGAACTTGAGGTGTGGCTTCACCAGTCCCAAGTATAGGAGGGACAATCCCTGCCCTGGTCCTGCTGGCCACTCTAGTGCTGATACAGGCCAGGAAGTCATTGGCCTTTTTGGCCACCTGAGCACTCGATGGTTTATGTTCAGCTGCTGTCAACCAACACCCCCAAATCCACATCAGAACAATAGGTGCTATCCACAGGGACCTGGACAAACTGTAGAAGTGGGGCCATGAAAACCTCGTGAGGTTCAACAAGGCCAAGTCCAAGGTCCTGCACTTGGCCTATGGTAACCCCTGGTATCAGTCCAGGCTGGGGATGAACAGATCAAGAGCAGCTCTGGGGAGAAGGACCTGGGGGTGCTGGTGGGTGAGAGGCTGGACATGACCCAGCCATGTGCACTCACAGCCCAGAGAGCCAAACGTGTCCTGGGCTGCATCCAAAGCAGCGTGGGCAGCAGGGCCAGGGAGGGGATTCTGCCCCTCTGCTCCGCTCTGGTGAGACCCCACCTGGAACATTGCATCCAGCTCTGGGGTCCCAGCACAGGAAGTATGTCAGCTAACTGAAGTGAGTCCAGAGGAAGCCACTAAAGTGATCACAGGGATGGAGCACCTCTACCATGAAAACGGGCTGAGAGAGTTGGGGCTGTAGATCAGACTCCAGGGATAGCTTAGAGCAGCTTTACAGTACCTGAAAGGAGCCAGTGAGGGAGCTGGAGAGCAATTTTTAACAAGAGCATAGAGTGACAAGACAAAGGAGAGTGGTGTTATACTGAAAAAGGGTGGTTTAGATTAGCTATTGAACAGAAATTCATTACTTTGAGGGTTTGGAGGCAATGGCAAAGGGAGTTGTGGATGCCCCCTACCTGGCAGTGTTCCAGGCTAGGTTGGATGGGGATTTGAGCAACGTGGTCTACTGGAAGGTGTCCTTGCCCATGGCAGTGGAGTGGAACAAGATTATCTTTAACGTCCCTTCCAACCCAAGCTGTTCTATGATTCTATGATTACTTCCCACTGTGCATCTTTCCAGCCACTCTTCTCCAAGCCTGTAACACTGTACTGGTTGTTGTGACCCAAGGGCAGGAGCCAGCACTAGGCCATGTTGAACTTCATACAACTGTCCTCCACCCACTGATACAGCCTGTTCAGATTCCTCTGCAGAGACTTCTGACCCTCCAGCAGATCAACACTGTCTTGGGTAACCCAAAATGTTATTGTATTCCATATCTATCTGTGCCCTAAATTGTTACTCTCTTCCTGCAGCTGGAAAACAGGCTGGGCGGTACCCCAGGCTCTTCAAAAGTTGAAGCACTCCCTCAGAGTCACTCTCTGCCTGCTTGGCTTGCCTCTTGGTTGTTTTTTGCCTCTACTTACTACAGTAGCAAATTGGGAAGCTCCGTTTCTCAATCAATAACTATTTCAGAGTGAATTTTACAACACCTGTCTGCAGTCACTCCCTCAGTACCCTTCAGTGGATCCCCTCCACCCCCATGGACTTGAGGGTGTCTAATTGGCAAAGCAGGTCATTAGCTGTTTCCTCCTGGATTGTGGAGGCTTTATTCAGCTTCCTGCATCTGTCTTCCAGATCAGCAGTCTTACTATTAAAGACTGTGGCAAAGAAGGCTTTAAGCAGATCAGCCTTCTCCTTGTCCTTTACTGGTATGGTTCCCCTTGCATCCAATAAGGGATTGAGATTCTCCTTAACCCTCATTTAATTGTGAATGTATGTATAGAAACATTTTTTATTGTCTTTTATTGGCAGTAGCCAGAATAAAATCTAGTTGGGCTTTGGCCCAACCAATTTTCTCCCTGCATAACGGCACAACATCTCTGTAGTCCTTCTGACTGGCTTTGCCCCTTCTTCCAAACATGATACAATCTTTTTTATCCTGAGTTCTGGCCAAAGCTCTCTGTACAGCCAAGCCAGTCTTCCTGATGGCTCATCATTTGGCACATGGAGACATCCTGCTCCTGCACCATTAACTACTCCTTCTTGCCCTCCCGGACTCCTTTGCCCTTCAGCACTGACTCCCAAGCAACTC
>VXAZ01004481.1:31918-91587 GCA_013399875.1 Gymnorhina tibicen
CTTACTATTAAAGACTGTGGCAAAGAAGGCTTTAAGCAGATCAGCCTTCTCCTTGTCCTTTACTGGTATGGTTCCCCTTGCATCCAATAAGGGATTGAGATTCTCCTTAACCCTCATTTAATTGTGAATGTATGTATAGAAACATTTTTTATTGTCTTTTATTGGCAGTAGCCAGAATAAAATCTAGTTGGGCTTTGGCCCAACCAATTTTCTCCCTGCATAACGGCACAACATCTCTGTAGTCCTTCTGACTGGCTTTGCCCCTTCTTCCAAACATGATACAATCTTTTTTATCCTGAGTTCTGGCCAAAGCTCTCTGTACAGCCAAGCCAGTCTTCCTGATGGCTCATCATTTGGCACATGGAGACATCCTGCTCCTGCACCATTAACTACTCCTTCTTGCCCTCCCGGACTCCTTTGCCCTTCAGCACTGACTCCCAAGCAACTCTTCCAACCAGACCCCTAAACAGGCCAAAGTCTACCTTACAGAAGTCCACAGTGGAGGTTCTGCTGTCCTCTCTCTTTAATTCCCTGTGAATCAAAAACTCTCTCATTCAGTGTTTGCTGTGCCCAAGATGGCCTCTGATCATCACATCATCCATCAGCCCCTTCCTGTTCACAAACGGTGAGTCCACTGAGACACCTTCCCTAGCTGGCTTGCTCAGTAGCTGTTTTAGGAAGTTATCCTCCACACAGTCCAGGAACCTCCTAGACTGATCCCTTTCTGCTGTGTTGCATTTCCAGCAGTCACCTGGTAAGCTGAAGTCCTCCGTAAGAAGAAGGGCCAGCAATCTCAAGACCTCTCCCAGCTGCTTACAGTATATGGCAGCCCAGATGAGTGGTCTGTAACACACCCACCAGAATATCTGCCTTGTGGCCTTCCCCTCGATTCTCACTCAAAAATACTCAACTCTTTGGTACTATCATCAAGCTCCAGACAATTAAGACAGGGCAACAACAAGAACCTTTTTCAAATATCCAACCTAAACCCTCCTTGACACAAATTCAGACCATTTCCTTGGGTCCTGTCACTGGCCACAACAGAGAAGAGTGTCTGCCCCTCCTCTTCCTCTCATGAGGAAGGTGGAGACCACCATAAGATCTCCGCTCAGTCTCCACATCTCCAGGCTGAACAGACCAAATGACTCCATCTACTCCTCATACAGTTTCTCCTCAAGGCCCTTCACCACCCTTTTGGCCCTCTGCTGGATGCTAAGAGCTTTATGTCCTCATATTGTGGTACCCAAAACTGCACACAGGACTCTGCCCCAATGCAGAGCGGGACAATCCCCTCCCTTGCCCACATGGTGATGCTGTGCCTGATGCCCCCCCAGGACATGGTTGGCCCTCCTGGCTGCCAGGGCACTGCTGGCTAATACTCAATTTGCCATTGACCATTGTAAATGTTAGTAAAACAAAGCACACATTAGCTTACTTTATTTCAGGAGTAATGATTTCTGCTGCTAAACTGTCTGAAGGCTCTTGTCTTCCCAAAGGCATCAATCCTGAGTAAGGAAAAGCACACAATTTACTTTGTTTACTTGACAACAAGTAGGCATTGTTCTAGAAGATTCAGACTATTGCTAGACAATGTAAAATGACACTAAGTCAGGCTACAGCAAGACTGACAGACAAGCAACCATTTCATTTGGTGAATCATTACTTCATCCATTCTGAAGAAATAACATTGCAGTTTATTTTCTGCTTATTATCTTATCTAAGAACTACAAAGGTACACAAGATTACACATAGGAATGAACTACTACACATGAAACATCATGAGAAAATATCTCTCTAAAGAAAATTACGTAACTAGGCAGAAATCAGATATACATTATAAAAATAGCCCACTGGAGAGACTAAAATTTCTGATTGACTGAAATAACATTTGAAGCTTTTGCTTGCTTATGAAGCTATGAATAGTTGAAGAAGTTTTTCACTACTGATTTTAGAGGAGCTTAAATTTATTCTGTGCTAAACAAAAGCACATTCAACACTCTACAGAAAACTCCTGTAAACTTTAGAAAAGAGGCATTTAATCTCCATATTTGTCCTTTACCTGTAGTGGTGAGTTGACCCTCCTGAGCTTGTACACATCTAAGTTCTTCAATAGTTTCTTTCAAAGAATCCCTTTCTGTTCTTAATCTCTGAATAATTGGAAAGAAAATGAATATCAGTCTTTGGAGGTAGAAATCCATCTCTAACAGCCTTCAAAATTTTAAAAAGAATTTAATGCAACACTAGAGATGACTTTCAAATTAAGGTATCTCAGTCTATTTCATAACAGAATGAATGTAAGTTTTATATATTCCACAGGAACAGTAGTTTGGGGTTTTTTGGGAGAAGGGTTGCTGATCTTACTGGACTAAAAATAGCAGGGCATAAGCTTCAAAATCAAGATATTAGTGACACAAAGTCCTGGTACCAGGTAGTAAACAGTATCCACTGGGGCCACTCAGCTGTTTTCCTTTTCCTTTCATTTGGGCTGATTCCAAGGGAAATGGAAGTCAGTTGAGAGACCACAGATTTTTGCCTCACCGTGAATCCAAGATTCAGCCAGGAGTGAAATCACGAGCAGGTAAGTACAGAGTCAACAAAACAAACAAACTGCTTTTAACTTCATTTTGTTAGTCTTTCACCAGTGGAAGTGTGAGCAGCATTTCCATATCCCATTCCTCCTGTGTGTCAGCTGGCCTTGTCATTCACCAGCATATTGGCTATGAAAGAAAACTAGTTGCTTAAGACTTGGTCCAAAGAGAACTGAAGAACAGGACTGGATCACCTTGGGATCCAGACAGGTGTGCTATTCAGTAGCATCAGGCAAATACTCTTTCAATTTGACACAAGTACCCTTCTGGCAAAAAAATGAGAATCTACAGATAGCATCAGGTTTTTGTCCAGAAGATTGCCAAGAGTCAAAAAAAAAGAAAGAATGTAAAGATCCAGGTTGTAGTTTGCTCCAAAATCAGACATGTTCAGTATTACTAAATGGTCCAGGACATACCCTGACTCTGTGTAGGTATGGAGTTGTGTTGACTGATAGCATTTCATTTTACTAAAAGTTGGTTGCGAAATGCCAGAATATTTTAGTGACTAGAAAAAGCTCTAGGGCTTCACTGGTACAAACAACTCAATAATTATCTTAGTACTTATCATATAACAGACCACAGAGGTAAAATTCCAAGCTACTTTGATGAAGACATCAAACATTACCATGCTTTGCCAGAACATAAAGAAAAGGGTAAAATCAATTTCAGTGACTATTTCCAAAATATAACTGACAAGATACCACTACCTAGCTTGTGACCTGTGGTGGGCTACCTTACTGACAACAGAGAACAGAAAGTAGGTAATACAGACAGTGAATCACTGAATTCATGTGATGAGAGACTTCTAGCTGTAACTTACTTCTCACAGGAATGCATATCCATTCAAAAGAATGTACTTAAAAACAACATCCAGCTCAAAAAAATGCTATCTGCCAGGGGGTAAAACAGAAAACTACATGACAATGGCCTGCAATTCAGATCCTTTGTGCAAGATGAAATGGTCCACTGAGCCATGGATAAGCCACAGAAACAATTTTACCACTGTTCAACATAAAAGAACTGGAAAAAAAAACCCCAATTTAAAAATAAAAAGCAGGAAAGAAAGCTAAAGCACAATACCAATACAGATATTATGAGCATTCCAGCCTGATTTGAAGGGCAGATGGAACTGATGTGAAGGTCAAGTGTCCACCGCAGCTTGAAAATTTAATAAAAAATGGAAATCAATGACCTATGAACATAAAATAACTGAAAATTTTCAGTTCAAATGATATTTAAGTGCTGGGCTGGGAAATCTTGGAAATAACTGGACATGAAACATGACTATTGAGGAAAAAGCCTACAGAGTTTCTGACAGTTGGATCAATGGACTGATAATTAAAACGTGCCTAAGAAACTGCTAGCTTCAATTGCTGACCTTGGTTTTAGGTAGTTTGAGGCACTTGCATATACATTTCTAAGAAACAAGCTGAAACTAACTGTTGAGAAATGACAGTGTGCAAGAGAAGTGTGAAGGATCAGTCCCGGCAAGAGAGGACAGAGCAATTAATCGCAGAATCGCTAGCAGCAAATGACACAAGAGGAAGGGGATAGATCGGTATCTACCCTGTGTGTTCCACATTGGCAGTACAAGATAGGTCAACAAGGAACTGTCATAAAAGCTGAGACTGCCACAAAGGACATTTCCCTCTACACAACTACTAAGCCTCTTGCTACTTTAGTGATGACTCCACAAAGAGAAGCATGCTGATGGTACCTCAAAGAATGCCTTAGGGAAAAAAGCAACAGGAATTTGGTTCTAGGATGATACTGCAGAAACCCTGTTGTAAATAGCTTTTCAGAATACGTAACAATTTACCCTGGGTATTTATTAACCTTCTCATGGTAAATGGTCAGGAAACAACTTCAAATGCCAAATATGAAGGCTTTTCCTCTTAGAAAAGAGTTGCATATGTTTTTGTACAGTCACTTTATTCCATGCTGTACAATTCTTAGGTTTAAAAAGTATCTTGTACACAAACATTAGAAAATTTTAGATGAAATAAGACTTCCTAATTTAAAAAGACTGCTAACTGTAATTACCATATCTCTGTGTTATAAAGGATACAAAGTTGCTATTGTTACTAACAAAAAAATAACACCTTGGCACTTACATCTTTTTCTTTTTGGAGGCTGTCTACTTTTTCTTTCAGTCGTTTGCATTCATAATCTAATTTATCAGCTTTCTTGGATTCTTCAGATAACCTGTTTTGTAGTTCAACTGCCTGTGAGAACAAGAATCAATAATGTGTCTGCAAATGTTAAAACAAAATACACAAGACAAAGTAGCCAATTACAATGCACCACAAGTCATGTTGTAAAACAAGTGAAATAGTTACTTATAGGACATACTAAAAAATGCTTTCGTCACTTGTTCTGTGTTTCAGCAAAATGAAAAGCATTCAAATATTAGGTCTTAGTGCAAGCCAAAGATAGAAAAAATGCTAAGTATTTTCAGTACATCTAAAACAAGAATTTAAGCTCACGCAAGGTTGACAGAAAAAAAAGTTATGTAGTTCTAGGAATCAAAAAGCTTAGGAATAGCAGAAAAATCTTTCTGCATTCTGAAAAGCCTAGTTAAAAGAAAAAACTCTGAAGAAAGCCAATTATCTACACCTTTTGTTAACTTTATTTCATAAGCCTCACTCAGAATTCAACTACTAGTTTATGCAGCCAGGTAACATTCCCTAACCTTGAGATTTCCTAATAATTTTTAATACACTAACATAGAGATTCAGCATCAAACTCAAAAATAGTTTTCTTTATTTTGGAAACTGCTAACAAAGCCACATGTATGCTTTCAACTACAGATCAGTAAAGAGCTCTTAAAATTAAGTGATCAGAAATCTGAAAGCACAACAGAAGGTAAATCAGTGAAGTCTTGCCTTTTCAGAACTCTCAGCCTTTACTAGCAGAGATTCATTCCCAGAACACTAGTAAAGCTTATAATGCAGAAAGCATGGAAGTAAATAAGCTAAATAAAGACTGATCTGCAAACACAAAAGCTGAATGAAGACTCAAGACCTACAGCTTCTTCAGAAGCAATTTATAAGAAAGCTTTTTCATGGCTTTTAGATTTAATCAGGAAGTGATTAAAACAGTAGCCACACCTACATTAAGATTGCCCAGTGGTTCTAACTGACTTTTATTTTCAGTGTGTACAACTACAGCAAAATAACTACAAGGCCTAAAATATGCATGGTCTTAAGTCTTAGAGAAGGACTTTGCTGCTGTTGTTCTTAAATTCAAGGCTGCAAAACCAGCACAGGCCTGCATTTTCTGAGATTAAAGAAATGAAAATGTTAGATATGAAAATATTTCATTTTTCAGATGTGACATCATCACTGGGGCTATCAGAATAACTGCAGGTATAAAAAACAAAACTGCAGGTCCTTACCAGTGATTGTGCCACCACTTGCAAAACATGAGAATTTTCACGTCAAATGGAAACAAACGTGTTCATGTTTGTAATCAATCATGCTAAGGTAATGGTATGTAGAAAAACAGTGTAGGAAATAAATTTGTCTTGAATTAGGACTTGTGAGTGTATCGAAAAACATACAGTTTCATGGTAATGCAGAAGATTTAAAAAAAATGAACTGCCATCACATTTACTATGCATTATCTGTGTGTGGAATGAGTAAAGCAGGAACCTTGCAACAAAGAAAAGCAAGACATACTGTTAGCTATGTATCAGAATGCACATGCACAAAGGGGCTGAATCAAAATTACAAAAAATATTATCCTGCAATCTTCACATTTCAATTCTTTATGCCGAAATAAAGTTTCTTAGAAAAGGCTTATGCTTGCTCTCAGAAGAGTGAACACAATACACTACCACTCAACCTCACCTCACAGAGACAGCTCTGTGCAGTGAAGAGGCAATTTCCTTGCAGATTACCATAGGAACTTCAATCAACCACTTTCATCTGCATAGCACAACGCTTCTAAGCCAAATAAATAACGCTCTCAGGGCATCCTCATGGGTGGGGCTGCATCCTTCAAACACCAGACAAGACATATTCCACTACAGGACCACACTAGTGCTCAGCAGTGACATAACATCACAATCCTTATATCTGGTTTACTTCTGATAGCACAATTTAGGATTCCCAGAAAAATAATTTTGTGGCTTATGAGTCACAGGCAGGTCTCAAAAGGAGCCCAGTCTTACAAACACTGAAGACAAACACACTGAGTGTTCATTTTGAGACACTGTAGTTAGGTGAAGAAAATTCCTCTGCCACAGGACACCTGAGGCTTATTCCAGTCTCAGCCAGTAAACAGTTTTGCACCAAACAACAGCACCTAATACAGGAAATCCTACCCATAAAATACAGAGAATAATGAAGAAAAGGAGTACTTTAGCAGCACAAATGTTTGGGATCGGCCCTTCCAAAATCCTTTTGGTTGGTGAAATAAGAAGAATCAAATGCAGATGTTGAGATTACACAACAGCATCACATGCTCAGCTGTTTAATGGAGTGACATACTGGGTTGCCAGAAAACTTGATATTACTCATGTGTGGAAGGCCATTCCTTTCCACATTTACTTTTCCCTTTGTCCCCTTGGACAATTTTTCCTGTCCAAGTTCTTTTCTTCTGGTAAAATCTCTTGGTCTGTATTTAAAATTAGCCTACATAGGCTGAAACTAGTTGTTTTAAACACTGAGATGGCCAAGTGCAGGGAAAAAAAAAATCTATCAAGTCTTAAAGAGACACATTGCTCCTGGGCTGGCAATATTGTTAGTGCTTGTTTCTGAACTTTATTCCACTGTAAACTGACATACAGGGACCCCTGTGCTGTGACCATTTGATCAGGCAGAAATCCAGAGCAGGCACTACTATTTTAATGAACCATGCTCGCTCTGGCCCTCTAACAAGAATACCAGACATGTATGTCCCTGTAGTATAGAAGCAGAGAGAAGATTAAGCACATCTTCCACCTTTACAGAAACAGCATCACATGGCACTGAATAAACAGGAGGATAAACAGGTGCCTTTCACTCCACAGAGTGTGCTGGTGACACACTTTGTATTTCACTAGGTGCATATAAACAACAGGGATGACATGTGTCCTTCTCTCTTCTTTAGTGGTAAAGTTCAGACATATCAGAGAAACTAGAACCTTAAAAAAAGGGGGTAATTTAACCACAGCAATAACTTACCTCAGCTGTGGTGTGTTCCTCACTGTCGGAAAAATGCAGTGAAAAGTGGATACTTTTTCTGAAAGGAGAGCCTCTAATTTAAGCCCTGCTACTGAATATGAATTTGGAATCATTTTAGAAAAAAAAAAAAACACTTAAAATCTGTTGAGTTTTTAAATGCAGGAAATACTGCTTTTTAACAAAATAACAAACTTGTAGCAATGACAAGAATTGCAGGAAAGGAGGACAAAGGTAGCACCTACAAAACATGGAAGTCTTCTAAACAGGAGTTGTTTTTCCATATTTTTTTCTACTTTGACATATTAGCCATGTTATGAAGACAAAGTGTTGAAGTATACAGAGTACTACTGCATTGATGATGCCTGTCCTCACCTGTCTCTTGTATGTTTCCAGCTGACTGCGTGCTGCGTTGGCCTTCCTTAGTTCTTCTTCCAGGCTCACCGTATTTTGCATGTACATTGTATTCTTCTCTTCTAAAAGCTTCACTTGCCGCCGCAAATCACCCAGATCCTCCAATTTCTTTTTGTATGACTCCACCTGGCTTTCTAACTTGGCTACTTTATCAGAAGAATGCCTGAAGGGACAGATTTGTATCAAATTTGAACTCTGAAAACTACCAAAATTAACAGAATTTAAAATGCTTCCTCACTGTTCTTTCTTAATGCAGAAGACATTCTGAGACATCAAGGGGAGAACAATAATGCAATCACATCCTCCTATTACTGATGTTTTCACTTTTATGTTGTCTGTTTTCTTCCAATAATTATCTGTCAACTCTAAGAGCTGCTGCTGAAGGTTCTTTTAGACCCTATCCCTCTTCCTAACACAACTTTCTGATCTGCTTCCAATCTTAAAATAATAGTTAAAACAACCTCACTCCCACCCATTTCCTTTCAATTCTAAATTATCTTCTGTCCTAAACTTTTCAAAGGTAAAGAAGAGAAGTCTCTGCCCTCCAATTTGATAGCCAGGAATAAAATCATAAAGATCCATATCCTAGGCAAATTGTACTTGGTGATACAGAAGTACCATAATAGTTTTGGAACTTGATTCCTTCTAAAATAAAAGGGAAAAAAGAAAAAGAAACACCAGGCTTCATTCACAGCTCTTCAGAGTTTTATCAATCCACTTGCTGCACTGCCAAGACAGCAATGGACCTCACCTCCTCCAGTGACCTCTACTACTATTACTGTCCCCAGTTTCATTTTAGAATCAACCAATTTACAGACCGAATTTCCTGTGAAATGCAGGCAATCTCTCACTGAATTGATGGGTTGGTTTATGGGACACTGAGGCAAGCCAACTCTGCTTAATCCTCAGTGAGGTGCAGGGCCTCTCTCTTGGGCAAGGAATTTTTGAACCCATGCCACCCACACAGTTTATGCAGCATGATGTGTTCATTCCTTATATTAATGACAGAAGGGATAAAGACAGATAGCTTTGGTAGAAGGCTGCTGGTGAGTCAGGAATGGTAGTATTAAATAAGCCTTGCTGGAGAGAATGGGTAACTGTTCTGAACAACCCATGGCAGCAAGATGCCAATACTGAAGGATTATGCTCCATAGTAAAAGTGGCTGTCCCACCCTATAAACCCCTAGTATCATCAAATTATTACAACTTTTGTTGCTAAAATCCAGTGGCAATGAGAACTGCAACAGATGTTATTCATATTAAAATTATACGATAAACCAAAAGCACCACCCAAAGTCCCAACAATGCAAACCCAGGAAAGGAAATGGCCTAGTTTTCTGATGAGAACAGATGCCCAAGAAACGATGAAGGTGAATACTGCATACTCAAAGAGAGCAGTGTTATAACCTGTTATAACCATAAATTGGCATAGAATTACTAAGTTTACTAATAGTTATTGATTAGGTACACAATAAGCAACTATTTTACCCAAGAACTGTGTGTTGGTCTGTGTACCTAAACTGGAGGATCCAAAGAATCTCGGCATTCAAACTATTTAATATTTAAATTACTTAAACAAAAAAGTAATGTAGATTAAGCACAAATTATATAGACTGAAAGGTAGTCATTAAAAAGGGTTAATGGAACAAAATTTACCTGAGTACATCTATCTCATCCTTCAAAGACTGAGCCTCCTCTGCCAATGTAGTAAGCTCTTCTGTTTGTTGTCTCAGTTCTGCAATCTCCTTTTCTAGCTCTTCACAGCGTATTCGATAGTCATCTTTAGCAGCTTCTAATCTGTAGGAATGAAAAAAAAGCCCAGAAAATAATTTCTCATCCTGAGCCACAGTTACCTTTCCTCATCATCATCCCCTCTAAGAACACACAAAATGGCCTCCTGCCGCAGTGAAGGAAAACAACGGCTCAATGTGCTTATTCAAAATATAAAACCAGATTGACTTTATTGATGCTCCCAGTTTAATATCAGTCTATTTGAAAATTCACAAGGTAACGTATGTTCTCATAAAGACAAAACCTGATGTTTTCTTCTATAACAGTAGTTTCTCCACAATGGAAGCTTAAGCAGAAATTTTAATCTTTTTTCATCTTGGGACATGCAGAGTTTGAACATGACATCTTTATTCTAAGATTCTGTTCAGCTGTCCAACTCACCTACCTCCAACAATACTGATCTGATTGTTAGGTGTTATAAATGCTGTACATCTCTCATTGAAGTGGCTTTTTTTATTTACTCACAAAGAACCTGTGCATGCCCAGTATGTCTGGAGAACCAGGTTATCTAGCTAGCAAGTAAAGAACTCTGACCAAAGTTGCTGAACTGGTTGCATACAGTATACATAGGCAAAGCTCCATTAATCTGGTAGTGAACAAAGAGAAAAAGTAATAGAAACTTTGTCAAAGTATTTTGAACAAATGGAAGAGGATACAACCTAGAATACAGAATCCTACTGTGATTTTGCTCTGAAATTCATACAAAAATAATCCAGGATAGGAGATAAAGGCATGAGGAAAATAAAAGTCAAGGAGTCCAAACAGAATCTACAAGAACGGAGACAAGGGAAAACCTTTAAGTCATCTAAACCAGGAACAATGGATTGTTGTTTGGATCATGACAGACCAGAACAGTCAAAGGTCAAAGAGGCAAGACTAGGAGGAAAACTGGTGTACCACACTGGGCAGCAGTGAAGCTGTACAGATGTCCTGCTTGATCAAGTAGAGCTGGAAGCAACACATTCAAATTGCCATTAGAAGCCACATGATATGAAGACAGGGGAAGGAGGTAAAGGAGACCACCAGGAATGAGTCTCATATGAAAACAGTTTAGAATGACCTTCAGAACCTGAAACTAGAATAACAGGCAGTGCAGATATTGAACACGGGGACAAAATCTGCTCAAACAGTAACTGATACCAGACTCAGACAGGAATCATTGCAGAGCACGGAGATGAATCAGAAGAGATAAAAGGGGACATTATCATCATTTTATTCCTTTACATGTAGATGTATACAAAGAAGAAATCCAAGCACTAGCTGTTGTGAAACAAAAACACTGAATGTTTTTCAAGAAACTGATGGGAGATGATATGTCAGAATAAGCAGGAAAGGAGGCTTAACAAGGGGAATTGGAAAAATGGCAAAAGACACAAAAAACAGGAAGTACCGTGGCACATATTGTAAGAATTGGAAAAGGGCAATGAGAAGAAGACAGCAAAAGGAAAACTGGCAGTGTAAAGAAAGAAATACCATGTCTGCACTCACAAAGGAGAGGGAAAGCATGGCAAAGAGAATGAAAAGGTGATGGTGAAGTGAACCAGCTTTCTTCAGCAGAATAGGCTTACACAACCTGAAAGCAACAGTCAAGAGGTCCAGAAAGGATATTTAAAGAGGAACTGTATTTTCACATATTGGGGAAATGTAAATGAAATGCAAAGCTCATACAAGGATAATCTCCATCTTTCACCATCTATGAAATTTGTTTTCAAATTCAGAGAAGGACATATTTTGCTTTGTATATAATGCCACCAGCAGTACAGTCTGTAGCAAACTTTCATCAAGGAATTACTACACCTTAAAAATACAATCAGAATAATTTGCATAAAGAAAAGCATGCTACTTTTCATTCTCACTGACTTTGCAAAACATGGGTGAAATGACTGCACACAAGCCAAAGTAACTCACAGTAGAGTGACAAATTGTCCTTTTTTTAATGCTGGACCTTGTAAAGAGTGAAATTATAACATACACATCACTTTAAAAGTTGTACTACTGTGGTTATACACCATCCATTATACTAATTCATATTTGCCAGCAGAACCAGAAGTATCTAAGTCACCTCTGTTGCCAGCTACAAACAAACAACCTAACCAAGTGTAACTTTTCTACCTGAATGTTTCCTCTTGGAGCTGTTCTAGTTGTGTCTGCAGCTGCAGGTGTCTACGACCTGCAGGACTGTTGGGATCTTCAATAGAATCAGATTGGTTTAAACGTTCCATCAAAATCTGGTTCTCAGCAAGCAGGCTGCTCTTCTCCTCTTGGAGGGCTGCAACCTGTTGTAAAAGTATGAATAGAAATAACTAACCCACCCAGGTACAGAGAGCAGTTATTTTTTCATTTGTAATGAAGTATCACCAGAGCCCACAAACAGAAACACGAAGGCTTTACTAATTACATTTCACAAGAACACACTGTATCATTTAATAAGTATTCAATTGCTATGTGATGTAACCACCATATTGCAACTTTAGGGGCAGAGTTATCACTCAGGAAACATAATTATTCTTTCATGTATTTCGAACAAGCATTTAAAGAAGAAGTCTGTTACAGCAGAAGATAACTTCATTGTAACAAAATCCGCATACTTTCCCTAAAAACAAATAAAACTAGCTCTCCACAGTAAGGGCAATCTGCGAGCAAGCCTGAAACAGGAACACAGTCCCGAAGATGACTCAGTTTCCACTAACACTGTGAAAACAGGTAGTAGTGCAAAGAACCCAAAGTGTTCCAAGACCTGAAACATGGGTTCATATATTAACCATGACAAACAGATCAGCTTTATTAATTCCAACAGTTACTGAACTGCAAGAAGCCTGAATTAATACTACAAAGTAGGGTTGCAATGGCAATGCCTTTCAGGGCTCCTCCTTCACACTCCTCATGTCTTCCAGATGAGTATTGATTTACTTACAGTAAGACTTACTCTAAACCCATATACATTTAATGGTCTACAGCAACTTCTGACTGGGATTTAAGTGTTAACTGGAACTGTTACAGCAGCAGAACTTGTATTAGCTCTCTATGGCAAGAGTTTTACCACACAGCTCAAACTCTTCCTTACTGAACGAAAAAAAGTTTTGTTAACATGAATCATTTTAATACTGGCAACACAGGAACAAGATAAGAAAACAATGGCATTCAAGTGAAAACAAAATAATTACTGTGTCATTTCCACCCCCCTTCTAAAAATTATGTTTCCATGCTCTACTACTTATTTTCAGCCATCTAAAAGTTAGCATATCTTTTTCTCACTTCAAAATTGATACAGACTCTATAGCAAACCTACCTGCATATCTAACTCATGACATCTCTGGGCAATTTCTTCTTTTGTTGCAAGTGCTTCATTTAATTCTTCTGTAGTTTTCTTCAGCTACCATAAACAACAAACATTTATATTTCCATCACTCCATGTGATCCATTTAAAAATATTCTGAACTAATATCTGTAAAATTACTTTTACGTTTACGTAATACATTGAATTTTTTAAAAACTGAGCAATTTTGCTCTTATAAAGAAAAAAAGGAGATATGAATACTGTTTAGTTTGTGTATTAGTAAAAAGTAATTGTACCTAAAAGTAGTATTTGCTCTTACATTAGAATTATCACATCTGTTCTATAAATTGGGTCAAAAACTCCTGAAGAACTTGGGTCTGAAGAACTCATCAAATCTCTACACTGAAAAAATTGTCCATACCACTTTTCTTTACAGATGCAAAGAGTGCATAATTTCAGTTTTCAATCTACATTAGAAATACAGAAGGGACTGGAAGGTGGAATACCGGGAATGGACAATTAGGGTAAAATCTCTCTAGTCACTGGAAGCTACTTTTAGTGCACAACAGGAATAAAACTAATATGTAACAGAGAAGCCTACCGTTCTGAAAAAGGGCACGAAAACTTACGAGCAGTAGGAAATATTCAGTACTTCCCTTCAAAGGCTTAATGTTTAATATATATCTCACTGGTTTGCAAATGAATGCAGTTAAGATAACATAAAAAACATAGCTACAAGAAAATTGGTCTGATAAAATAGGTGCATGCATGTTATGTATCTAGATATAGATATAGATGTATTATTATATATAATGAAGTTTAAATGGGCTTTCTTAAACAGCACCATCATATCTTGCATCTGCAAGTTTATTTCTCATGGGCCTGTTTACATACAAAAATTAATTTCATCTGCAAGAATGTACATATTTCTGCAGAGAAAGCATGACGGAGGAATACAGTGAGCAACACTAGTCTTCTTCTCAATTAGAAAAAAATTTGAGGAAGCAGGACAGTGTTAGCATGAGGATAAGGTAGTAAAACAAAAATCAGGTTTGTATATTTTTTAAATAAATCAGACCGGGAAGGATTATATTTGAAAACTTCTCCACTATATTGCAGCACTTCCAGGATTCCCATAGAAGTGGGGTTTTTGTAAAAACTGACTTTGGAAATAGGAATTCACATAAAAATATTTATTCTAATAGTACACATTTTTTATCTTTCTTTCTTTCTCCATACCTAAAGATTTGTACCAATCTGCAGTTTTGCTTTATTATGTCATACAGCTAGACTGGTTTTTCAAACCTACTTTTTTATATCCTTTAAATATACAATAGGAGCAAACTCAATTTATAAAACTAAATGACTTGAAATACTGAAATTTAGTTTTCCACTTCCTACTTTACTTTTCCACAAAACCCTTTAATGATTAAAGAAAAAAAAAATAGACAGAATTCTTAATATGGAAAAAAGACTGGCCACTGACATGCTATAATTGAAAGAAAAAAAACATCTAGTCTTAGATACCTGCCGATCAAGGTCAACGTAAGCATCATTTCCAACAGAGACTGGAGACTCTTTACTCATCAGCTGCAATTAGATTACACTGGATTAGAAAAAGCAAAAATTTTTACTTTTATATTAAAACCTAAGTTTCAATGAAATACTGAGCTGATTTTTACTTTCGGGAGCTTTAATCCGAATTCATTTGAAAGTTTTTAACTTCATTTTTACATATGACATATTCAGAAACAAGAACAACAAAAATCTTCATCATTTGTATTATTTAGAGTGCTATAAAAGAAACCTTACATCATCTCTTTTTCTTTTGACAATGCACATTCTTTATCTATGATGAAGCCTACAGAACGTCCCACTAAATTTTTTACTGCAGTGGCATTGGAATGATAGTAGATATCAAGACACCATACAAGACCTATCTTTAATTGTTCTCTGCTAATGAGTGTTTTTTTCATATTTCCATTACCTGGATGTTAACATCTATTTATTTATTTATTTGTCGCACTAAACTCCAGGACGTATCTATCTCAACTACTAGTGCAAAACAAAGGTGTTAAAAATTCTGCTCTGGAGTTGTCTGTAATTTTCAAGCTTAATCAGTAGAGTGCATTCCTGAAACGAGTATTACAATTCCTTGTGTACTATTTTACTGTAGGAATAGCTGATAGTAGTTTTGGCCTAGAATATTAAAAACAAAAACAAAACAAACAAAAAACAACCCCAATCAAACCCTCAACACAAAACCACAAATCAAATCCTACAAAATTGACTGATGTACTGATCAAAAGAAAGAAAAAAGCTGATAAGTAAGTTTTCTTATAGTAACCTAATGATCATCTGCACAGGTCGGTAAAAGTGAAATCAAGTGTAGCAGAAGTTGTAGCTCAGCAACCTCCTCCCACACAGCTCAAGCAAACATACTAAGGTAATGTTCTTACTAAAAGTTATAAGACACCAACAGGAACAGCTTTGCAAATGAGAAATACAGTGTAACTAATTCAAAAGCCATCGTTGTGCAACAAACGGCATTGATGGTTTCTTCCAAAACACAAAATGTTCTGATGCGATCCATGAAAGTTACAATTAAAAAGGCCCTATCCTAACCAAAATCAGGACAAGATTTCTTCCCTAAAATGTCCTGTCTAGCCTGGTAACTCTCTCCAGAAACAGTATTTCCTCTATTCCTTCTAGAAATCAGTGCTTTTGCCTTGTTTTCCTTGACAAGGGTTTTGGGATTCATTGCATAGACCCTTCACTTCTCAATCCTGTCTATTTATATCACCGTGTACAAGTGAAAAATCTGTTTGACAATTACATCATTCAAATATATACACTTACTTTTCTCTCACTTTCCCCATTTCCTTAACTGGGATTTAGATGCATAATTTAGATTAATCTATCTCTCCTCAGCAGTCCTCCTCAGACCTTGACAGTATTTGCCAAATTTCGTCCATTTCATCTACATCTTTACAATGACAAACTACTCCAAGATGAAGCATTACATCAAGCCCACATTCTCTGCAACAATAATTAGAAGGTCCCTAGCCTCAGAGCTGTCCCCTGAAAAATGAAGTCTTGTCTTTTTAACTACCATATTTAATGGCATTACAAACTTGTCTTCAATTTAGGACCCTGTTTTCTAAGCCAATTATCATTTAAACAAAACCTCCTAATCCCTCCCCACTCTGTGATGTTCATACATGCTTCAAATACTGCATTTGACCAGCTTTTCCAGATGACTAACAGGGATACCCCATATTAACCAAATACTGAACTCCTCTCACTATTTTATGTTCTACAATGCTGTTCACAAACACACTTTGGACACCTGTACTCACACACAAAGTAAGTTCCACCTGCTAAGCCAGTATTTTCCAACAGGCAGGTCCCACGCTGCATGCAGCATGCAAGGGTGTACAACATGTCCCTAACGCCACCACCCCCTTCTGGCTCTAACACAACTTCCTCTTTGAAAAACCGGCTCAACAGGCCTGTCCAAGACTTACAGCAAAAGGAATAAAAGTGACCGCACAACCCACTAGAGGCCACTGTGGTTTCATTGCTTTCTGTGACTTGCCATTATGCAGGCCAAGAATATAATCCCTATTTTCTTCAGCGAGTTTTGCCGTCTCTCCCAAAACATCCTTTCCTTGAGAACCCTTAGCAGAAATGTCCAGAAAAGAGGACATTACCTGGAGTAGAATTAGGTAGTGGAGATACATAGTTTGGGTGTACCAATGAATGCTAAACTGCACGTGTGAATTTCACTCCATGGGGTACATAAAGAATATAATGGGGAAGTGCAAATGAGGCATCAGGGTGAGAGCCACAGGTACACCTGTATCTCACGTGACTCAATGCAACAGAAAGCACCTTGCAATTGGATGGTCTGTGGTATGGCGAGAAAGCTAAAGACAAAATTTAAGGGATTGTTTTGTGTCCAGTATCACAATCTGACAAAGAACAAGAATGAGATTGTCAGATAACTCAGAAGGAACACAGGAATCCAACTTCTGATCATCAGTTAACAATCAAACAATTTTTAGAAGTGGGATGCAAAGGTAGAGTTATCACAGCAAAGGAGTGCTTCCATCTCTTCCCTACACATCTCCCTACATACTGTGAAGGACAATATGCAAGAAAATGTCTTGACCACGCTCTGCTTCTGGATTGACTGTACACAGGTTCTCCCCACTTAGAAGCAAAAACTTTACCATAAATAGCACAGCCAGTAGAGTACAAGTCCACTCACCTACCCAAACGTCTCTCTCTTCAGTCATATTTTTTTAAAATTTCAAGAAAACTTTTACTGAATGTTAGGTTTTCAGATTCCATATAGATGGGTATGTTAACTTGAAACACACACTACACCTTCCATTCACCTAAAAATTATAAGATGAGAGGCTTGCCTAGTTTCCCCTATTCTTGACTTTGTTTCTGGTCAATCAACAGTTTTTGATATTACTGAAATTTAGAGTTGCAAAATGCTCATTTGATCAGCTACCTGCTCAATGGTACATCAGCTCTTCCTGCACTATTTATTACTGATCTTACAATACTAGTAGGTTGTTAATAATTTTTAAAGCAAATTTCCATACTGTTTTCTGCTATATATCTCCTTTACTTAAAAGCTCACATTCAGAAAAAATTCATGAAATACTGATGTAGTTTCAGTGCTTCACATGCAATCTGCAAGCATGGTATTAGAATATGTGGTCTTGAGCTGTGTGGACCAGTGGCAATACTTTTGAGTTTAGAGGGGCAAACTTTATTTCATTTGTATTTCAAAGCAGTCAAGAGAACAAAAAGCAGAAGGAAGTGGCCTTCTCATTTTCCCTTCACATATCTTAAGTTTTCTTCAAGACCAGACTACAAGGAGAATAAAGGTTTACCTTCACTATTTTGCAGCACTGGAACTGGCTTTCATTTCCAAACTCATAATTTAGCTTAAGTATAGTATCATCACCTATTTTCACATGTAACTTTAATGGAGGGTGACGTGCAGAGATTATGAAAAGGGAACATAAAAAATGTGCTTGCAAATTCAAGCAATTGCATTGGGCCTCTACAGGAGAAAGAAAAGCTTGCTTAAGAGCTTCCCACAGTGAAATAAACTAGCAACTAGCATTTACAGCCTTGTTCTTTTTCTGGTTTATTTTGCATAGAGGTCAGTCTGAATTTTAAATGGTGCAATAACCTGGACAACACGACAATTCTTACAATTATTTGTGTAGTTTTATGAGAAGTTGTTGTCCTTCCTGGTTAATCCTTTACATCTATATTTTTTCATGTTCATAGCTTCAGTACGATACCTTACATAATACTTGTAGGTCTGCTAATCCTATATTATTAAAACCATCACTTTTTAACTGCTTTCACTGTAAAATGTGAACAATCTGTGTTGTCATGGATACATAAAGATTAGGGAAGGGGGAAAACTATCACAAAACCTGCATGCATGAATAACTTGAATTATGAAAGCTTTTTTCCCCCCCTATACATGGTTTTGCAAACACAGCTGCTCTATTTAGTTGATGATTTTGAAGTCCAAAACATTTGCTTTATCAGAAATGCTTCTTTTACGGTTGATAATATTGTATAAGCTCACTTAAGTACCCACAAAGCAATGTCAAAACCTAGCTTCTGTACTCACATTCTTTTTCTTTCTTAGAACATCTTTATGTTAGTTTTTAAGAGTCAAGGCTATGCTTGACACTGTGTAGCCTTTAAAGCAGCTGGACTTTATTCCTCCTCCAGTCTACCTCCAGTCTATCTGTTGATAGACCCAGTAAAATACTTTTATATCATTTCCTAACTATTAAAAAAATAATTTTGCTTCAGACAAAATAAACCTTTCAACAACAAAATACAGGAGGGAAAATCCCCAAAAAACCAAACAGTGGAAGCAACACAGTCAGTGTTACCCCAGACAGTAAGCACTTTTTCTTACTACCCCAGGCAAATTTTGACACTACCCCGACACTATTCTGACTCTCAACTTGACCTGAACAGAGAGCTGCTAAGTGATCAAGTTTAGAGATGTCCTAAACAGCAAAGGCAAACAACTTGTTTAACTCAGCTACCACTTTGATCAACAAGGAACTTGTCTCCTCAAGGAAGAGACTTGGGAAAATGACAGAAGGAGGAGAGCAGGGAGAAAGGAGGAGAAAGGCGGAGAAAGGGAAATACTTAATGGCCAAAATAATTTCTATAAGAAAACATTTTGGGCTTTTAAAAAATCTGAAAATTATGAAATAAAAACCCCTAGTTATATTACACATACTAATATATTCAGTCTTGGGTCTTGTGCACAACTTGCATTTTGGTATCTGTAACTGCAGATTAGCATCTAAGAATCTAAGTGGTGACAATGCACCAGATCTATTTGACTACACTGAAAAACGAACGGAAAAGCACTGTTTCATTTATAAAACCTTTATGGAGCACAAGGCATATTTTAAACATTTAAATAGGTGAAGAAAAAAATTATGATGAACCACAAATTAATAAAAAACTAGGTAACTGAATAAAATTTAGAATATAAAATGCTGCTTCTTCCACTGAAAAATCAGCTTCTTCAGGCAAAAAAATAGAGAAGACTTGTTCTACTGTGCCTCATGAAATACTTTCATGAGTAAGATGATTTATGAAATCCGAAGAAGCATCAAAAAATATTTGTATGTGCTCAGCTGAAACAGAAAAATTAATTACATAATACATCAGTGAAGCTTAGAGAGGTCTTCTGACATATCTAATTTTGAAAAGTACCTGCAATGTCAAATGCTTTGAAATGTTTGGATTAGGTGACATACCAACTTTTCAAATATGCATATACAGCTAATTTCCTACATACTGCTTTTTCTAAGTCACTTGAATTCTAAGAGCTGCTATGAGTCTAAGAAATAGAAAAACCTCCTTACAAAATCCCCTGAAGTTTCACTCCTTTAAAGACTCTCCCCACGTCAATCTGTGCTGGCTATGATCTAACTCCCAGAATAACCTTTCCATAATTTTGCCAGGCACTAAAGTGAGACAGGCCTGTAACTGACAGCAACTTCCTTCTTTCTCTTGAAAACTGGAATAATATTTGCCAGCTTCCAGATGACTGGGACCTCTCCAAACTCCAAACCCATTAAAAAATAATGGAGAGAGGTCTTGCTCTCAAAGTGTGTTGAAGTCTCAGACACTTTCTTCATTAAGCCCTTGAGAAATCCTCCTCATTTGGTCCTGAAATGACTTCAATTTCTAAGCAGCTTGGAAAGTAGCATTAAAATCACTCAGAACTGTGCCAGAGCTGAATAGTAAGCTTTTTGATTCATTGAATTTCAAAAATCTGTTCCAGAAGAACAGACCCTTACCCTATGATTTTTTCCTACTTCCACTCATCATCTCAGAGAAAGGGCACAAATACTGAATAAGTTCAAAGTTTACTCATCAAATCCTGAAAATTATGGGCTGCTTCAAGTCTAGCTATTTTATCAAAAGAAGGAGACTTTAATAAAAATCAAATAGATTTTCAGTGCAAAGACGGAATATAAAAGAAGGTTTTCTATTTCGAGGTGGTGCAGAACACAGGGATGCTGAAATTTGGGTTTAATAAAAACACTAGAAAAATCCACCAAAACTCTGTTTATTACAGTTACAAAACCTATAAAAAGGTAAAATACCCCAAAAATACAGCAAACTGGTGCTTGACAGCACTGACTGGAAGATGATTTAGATAATGATTCTTTTGATGCTCATTTCAAAAGTCCTCTCTGGTATGTTACAGACAGCAGTCCACACACAGACAACTGAATGTATGACTGCATGGATACAGCACTGGCCAAAGTGATGACTGGGAACAGATTCCCTTGCAGGATCACTGAAGTCTCTCCCTTTATTCAGACATTACAGAGATGAGACACTGCTCTAAAGCTCAATGTGGAATTCAGTTTCTCTTGTTCAGGTTCAGAAGAAATGAGATTTACTAGTGGTTTCCTGCTTTCCCCAGTGGCCTGCACTGCAGTAAACATCTATAGACTGATAGGCATTTCTCTTATAGGCACTCTGGACTTCTTAGAAGTCACACGGGGGCTTCAGTGGCTAACACTGTGGTTTTGATTTACCACATCTTTTGTAGAAGAGCACTTCTACAAAATGCACTGCAGTATACTCACTGACTTGTAAAAACATACCAGCCTACTGTATTATTCATATATGTTCATATTACATGTCATTACCCTGTTCGTAACACTACAACTGACAAAAGAATACTGTTACCCAATTCTCTTTCTTTTCACTTGTCTACAAAATCTAAAAAAAATATTAACAGTTCATGGAGTTTTGCAGTCTCAAGGTACAAATTCTGACAAAATTCTGCAGTAACTGGTTATCCATATAAAATCAATCTAGAGCACTTCAGGATTCACAGGGTGGGAAAGGAAAAGGAAAGGGAACCCAGTATCAAAAATATCTAGAAGTTTCAGTCTTCTAGATTTAAAGAAAAGTGGGACATTCAACCAGAGTTCCTTGACATAAAGCAAGATTTTTCTAAGGAAAAAAAAAAGAAATTTTTCACTGTAAAAAGGCAAAATCTATCCCCCTTATTTTCTTTGCTTCCAACTAAGTTTTTCCTTAGTGGGAAAAAGAATACTACTGTAAAATACTGAAAGGCTGAACTTTTACACACTGTGGGCATCCCAGCATACCTCCTGAATGGCTGTCATGACATGTTGAACTGATTCTTCCATCATCATTATGGTCTGGATGTACTCTGAAAATAAAAGCATTCTGAAATGTCAATGTTGAAACTCAAGTCATAAGAGGTAAGATCAGAAGCTGCATCCTTCCTACAAAACGACTAGGTGCCATGGATGACACTGAAATGCATAATCAACAGTCAAGTTCCACCCCAACAAATTCAACAAGATTTTATCACAAGACATAAATCCAGGCTTATCTGAACTCTACAACAATGAAAAAAGTACATTATTTCCTTTTTTTCCCTCCTCTGGCATCTCATACTTCTGAAATAACTGATTTTATCCTTTTCTCACTTTTTTCCCAAACTATTCAGGCTCTTCAAGTACACGATCCATGCATAGATCTTTAGGCTCTTCAAGTACACGATCCATACGCTTTCCTGTAAGCATAACAGTAACAGTCTGCCTTCCTACAGCATCCTCATCTCAAAGCATTTTCATGTTCATTCTTGGTGTCTGTTCTTATTTCTGTACTACCTCACTAATTAAGTCCCCTCCACTTTTTAAGTTCTCAGCTATGTGTACATGTGAGCTACACAACAGATACCTTGTAAGATGATACAGTAGTCAGAAGAACAAATTCTGACATTTAGACTAAGTCAAGGAGCAAATTACTTTCCCAGCATCATACGGTTTCCAGTCAAACATTATCTCCTTTACTCTTTTAATGATGTGATTAAGAGAAAGAAGCTGGGAAAAAGTCAACTTCAAGTGGTTAATTTGCTCATGCTGAATCTCACTCAAAGTACATAAAATTAGACTGTTCTGGTATTTCAAACGTGCATTTTTAATGTCCAGACTGAAAGAGTGAAGGGGACACAAGAATAAGATACACTTCCCATTTGAAGATGACAAATCGTCACCAAAAGGAAGGTAATTTTATATAAAACAGAGATGACAGGAGGCTTAATAAAGCAGAGTTATTTATGTACTTGCGAAAGAACATTACCTCTATTTTAATTAATAGAATAGCCAGACTGCTTCCCGGTTAAGAGAATAAAAGCAATTTCAGAAGTGATTTAGTCACCTAAGAAAACTGGAAAGGGGAAACTAGCAGTAAAAGTTAAGATGCACCAAGCAAGAAGAACACAAAAGGCCTGAAATCCTGGCAGCCATCAAACCCCAAATGAGCTAAGTCTGGAAGAGGCACATATTTGACGCAACCGTAATGTAAATACAGTTTAAAAAAAATCTTATTTTCCCACACATCTATTTTTCCCACACATGACTATGTTTCCTGTTTTAAGTATTTCAAATAAATGTTTGTATTTGCCATTACCTTCATCTGGCTTGAATTAAGGTAACTGGGTAACAATAAAGAACCTGCACCCAAGGCAAGTTTAGAACATGAGACTGGCACACTTTAAAAAACATCTGCATTGTTCATCACATCCTCTGCAGCATCTTCAAGAAAGATGAATGGGTCTCTATTGTATTTGTGCAGGTCAGAATTACAGTCAGTGCCATGGGGGTAGAGAGGCAGGAGTCTGTTCCAGGAGTTGCTGAAGTGGGATGCAACAGTCAGGCAAACGGCCTGAAGTGACTTTTTGGATGCCCTTATGATATTGTGCTTCATCTTCAGCTGTTGCCCAGAAGGACATGGTTGCCAGCATAACTTTTTCCTATTTGCCAACGCCATAGAAACAAACATCTTAGAAACTATAGTATCCCAGACCAAACCAGATATGTCTTCAGACCAAAAACCAGTCATGCTGATGGCTTTTGGCCATGTAGTAAGATGATGCCTGGAATGCATTTCTAAAATCAAGAGTCAAGCTGAATAATGCAATAATTACATTTTTCCATTCTTAAGTATCCTGAGCTGCCTAACAAATGGTTAAAAGGTGTGCCCAAGAATGTTTTTCTTCGTAGACTGATTTTTAGCTCAGCAAATCAAAATTGAAAATATGTGTGTTGGAAGTAAATTCAATTCCAGTCTGAGTCTCCAAAAATAGTGAAGCTTACAACAAAACAACAGTTACTATCTGTAGGACAAAATAATGTCATCATTAAAAAAAAACCAAACTGTTTCTGACAGAAACCCAAGAAATATAATTTTTCTCCTCAGCAGTTGAACAATAACCAAAAAAACATGTTTTCAGTATCTATTACCTTGCTTCTGTTCACAATTCACAGCACATCCCAAAATAAGCTGAAGCATTCTCCCAAGCTCCGCAGCATCAGCATGCTCTCCAATCAGGTTAACATCAGGAAGGGTGAAGTCATTTATCTGTTGTCCTAGAATCTGCATAAAGACCAAGTACATACATGGCTGTATCACTGCACATATACATACCCATCTATTTCATATGAAGATGATTCAGAATTTACAAGAGCAATTCACTCTTACTTTACCATAGTTTTGAATACAACTTCAAAACAAACTAAATTGCCTAACACCTAACATCCCACTATTAATAATACCACTGGATACAAATAATATTTGGCAAAAGACAAACATGACTGTCTCAACTCACAAGCAACTACTAGATAAACACTTAGCATGATTGTTTTTCTTCTGATAAGAAAGCTAACAACAGCAGGCCTCCACATGGCTAAATAATTTTTTTTAAAGCATTCCATTTAAAAAATCCAACTAGAAACACCTCCTGTAGCATAAGATATTACACACAAACCTGACATTTCTTACAATTACAAGGCCAGAAAATTAAATATTTCACCTATACAATACATATATCTAGCACTGACAGGTGACAAATACAAGACAGTAAAAAACTGATATCACTAGATCTCACACTTTTAGCAAATTTAAGGATATCTGGCAAGTCTTACAGCTAAGAAAGCTGTTCCATGGAAGATAATCTGAGGTAGTAGTACAATGATATGTAATTAAACAGCCCACATGCAGAAAGAAAGAAAAAACCCTGCAAAACAAAAGCCCATGTGACTCACAATTAGTGTTATCTGATTTATCATTAAAGATCATTAAGGATTAATGATTGTCAGTAGAAGGAACTAAATAATTCTGCTAAATTGCTCTTTACTGAACAGAGGGTTGAAAATATGAATATGAAATTTGGAATTAAACACATCTCTGACACACTAATTGCAGGTAAAAAGAAACTGTAACTTCTTAAACAGGGTGCAATAAGGAATCAATGACAATAGAGGGAATCAGTCATGCGTTTGCTGCATACTCTTTTTTGTGCAATACTCAAGAAAAACAGAAATCAGGTTAAAGCATTTACAAAAAACACTGTATATGAAGAATACAAAGAAAACAAGTTTAGTAGGGTTGGGCTTCGTGGAAGTGTTGTGGTTTTGTTCTGATTATGTATGGTGTTTTGTGTTGTAGGTAGGATTTTTAAGCAGTTTCCCAAAGAAGTAACTTCAACACTTCTAAAAATCTCTGTATACTTTAAAGGACCCAGTTTCACTCTTGTTGGAAGAGACTTCCTTTAGGTCAAAAGAATTCTGTGAATGCATCAAGCACAATGGAAAATATTACCATTGTATACAGACTGCAATAATACAGTAGAATACAATATTTTTTTGAATCTGATATGCCTTTATATATTGATCTGCAGTTCCTGAATTTCTTTCAATATAATGCTGGGTCTAAGTTAACAACACTACAGTGACTTCATAGTTACTGACAGTAAAACTTCTGTTGAGGAAAGCTGAAGGGAAGAGGCAAATTGGTAGGCACTATGCAGAAGCCAAGGATGTGAAGGTGAATAAACAAGAGAAAAAATTTATTAAAAAAACCCAAAACACCAAAAGCGCTGAAAGAAATACGAAAATGAAGGATAGACTCTACAATAACTATCTTGAGATTAAAAAGAGCACTTAATCCATTTTCAAAAAACAAAAATGTAATACATTTACCAAAAAAAATTAAATTTTCAGTTCCAGAGCAGCAGAGTTCTGCAGCAAGATTAACAGAGGCATAACAAAGCATGAAAGCTATAAATAGTTAACTTAGGCTTGTTGTTCTTCTATACTTGAATTGACAAAGACAGCAAGTGTAGCATTTCTACTGGAAGATTGTTCTTCTGAATGCAATACAAATTTCTGAATTTTTGAGGATGAACAACAGTAACACACACATTTTTCAAAGGCTTTTAGCTACATCAGGTAAAATCCACATACACATCTATATTCTAGTAGAAGGGTAGGGAATCATGCTGAGGAAAATATAAGCAGAATTCATTAGTAGAATCCAGATAATCTCTACTATCACCTGCAGCACTGCCCCAGCAGAAAAAAAAACAACCCAAAATGCAGTCAGATTTATAAATGTGCACTACCTTTACAGAAATTAATCAGCTTGAAACAGCTCAGAACTTACCTAATAGTAAAGTTTTCACACCAGAGACTGAATCATCATACATACTAACCAATCAAAAATAAGCTTGCACCACTTTGTCTTATTAGTATTAATTTTCCATAACAAAAAACTGATCTGTTTCTTTTTACTAGTTCCAGTTATGACCAGCTTGCTTAATTATTAATTTTCAACATTTATTTTAAAATGGATACCTAACCATTTACTCATGATGACCTCCTAAGACAAATTTTTCTTTCTGAAATACTTCAGTTTATTAACAAATAACTTAATCTCTGAAGTATTTATGAGAAGACAGTATTTTGAGACAAGCAATGTCTAGAACATATATATTATGGATTTTGTGCTGCTGCCTGTACAGATCCATTTGTCTCAAACATCACTAAAAGCATATTTCACCTGAAGATTTACCACTGAAAGAAAACATACAGTACTCTGTGTCCTCTGGAGTAATTAAGTGCTGACTTTGCTCAAAATAAGAGAGAATGATGAGGGTTGAGTCCAATGACAATCTCTGAGTTAAACTATTAAATTTAAAATCTTAATGAGGGGAGAGGCTAGAAATGCTCTTACTCTCCTCAAGAGAAAAACAAGGAAAAAAGCCGACTTCAGCTGCAGAGGTGCAGGGGAAAAAAATCAGACACAGGTAGCGTATGGTACATCAGACACAAAATCCATCATCAGAACATAGTCAGTAAAGCCATCTACTGTTTACCTGGCAGAATTTGCATATCAGGCTTCCCTGGAACTCCTGAGTATTCAATAAAGCAGGTGAGGAGTTTTAAAGAAGGCCAAGACTAGGGAATAGGCCATGAATCATTATATATGCCAAAATGTTTGCAAGAAAATGTCAGAACTTAACCTGCAGAATACAATTTATCTTCAACAGGTTAACTAAAATACATAACTCAAAAGGCAAGTAGATGTAGATTACTTAAAATGGTTCTTACCTCATGGTTGTAATCCAGTATGCCTTTCAAAATTTTCTTCAGATTGCTTACCTATTTGACAAGAAGGAGGAAATACTATAAATACAGGGAATAAATTACAGAGAAATGATTGTAAAGTAGATAATCACAGAAGAATCACACAAAAGAAGGATATAACTGCATCTATTTACCCGCAGTTAAATTTAGAATCACAAAAGTTATGCAAGAGGCCCTTATGATCAGACTTCCAGATGTGATCACAAATCTTTACTAATTCACAGAGCCCATTTAAATTCATGAAAAATATAACATTGTCTTGGATAGGCTTTAAATCAGATCCTACAGCACTAAAGTTTTTAGAGTACTTGTTTATTTTAGGATTATCTTCATATCCAGAAGTTGAAGCATTCTTTCCCTCCTTTCTTCTCTTCAAGTGTCCTAGTAATCTACTTTCTGCAGAGAAACCTCTTCTTCCAAACCAAAACCAGCTACTGCTCAATATCATCCTTTATTCCCAACCTATATAAATTTAATTCGTTATTTTTCTCATTAATTATTCCTCTTAGTTATTTCATTTTTGTTCTTGTCATTCTGTCTCCCCTCCCCCCTCCCAGTTTTTACAAATGAATGTCTGTCTTACAGTATCTGGCAAAATTCACATTTCTCAGTGATGACTTCACTGCTATACAAAGGTAGCTTCTGTTCACTTGCACAACCAATGGCACCAGTTAAGTACCTCCTGCTGTACAGAATGTACGTCACATTTCTCTAGTACTGAGTGTTGCTCCCTTCCCAGCAAAAATGCATTCGAATCAAGTTTCTGAGAAAAAAAGAGTGTGTTCAAAATTATAAAAATGCCTGTGGATCTCAAAGGTGAAATTTAGACCACAAAAAAGAATCTTTGCTGAAAGTAATAGCTACAGATTACCACCAGTTATGGTCCAAGTATTTAAGAGAAGAATTTAGGTAATAGCAGCAGCACACTGTTTCCTGGGACAGAGGAGCTGCAGAGGTAGGTGGGGTTGTTTAGCCTGGAGAAAAGGAGGCTCAGGGGTGACCTTATCACTCCTTACAACTCCCTGAAAGGAGGTTGTAGGCAGGTGGGGGTCAGCCTCTTCTCCCAGGTAACAAGAGATGGGACAAGAGAAAATGGCTTCAAGCTGTGCCATGAAGAGTTTAGATTAGGTATCAGGAAACATCTCTTTATCAAAAAGGGTTACCAAGCATTGTAACAGGCTACCCAGGACATGATTGAGTCACCATCCTTATGGTGTGCAAAGAGCTGTGTAGATGTGGTGTGCTGGCACATGACTTACTGGTGGACTTGGCAGTTTATGGTTGGATTCTATGATCTTACGGATCTTTTCCAACCTAAATGACTCTATGACTGAAGTTTAAACAGGATCTGCAAAGACTAAAGCTGATAGAAATAGGATTCACAAAGTTCTCTTGCTGGCTGCAGTAGCCACAGCAGCAAACTGTGGAACTACAATGAAGGGAGCACAAAACCTCTCAAGTTCCAACTGCCTTTGAAGCCCATGATAAATTTTATATTCCTGACTGCATTTCAGAAATACCCAGTTAGGAGATTCTGACCACTGACAGAAGTTATTTACCTTTCAAACAACCTGATGGTTGTTAGGAAACATAATACTGAAATCCAGGGACAAACTCAACACTTCAGTATGGTCAACGAACAAAATGAGGTGATGAAAGTAAAATCCAAACTCAAGAAAGGAACAGGCTAAACACACTAAAAGATTTTTGCCAAGAAATCCAAAGTGGTAATGATCTGATTACCTTACTCCTATTAAGCCACTCCTTTTTGGATACAAGTGCCAGAAGTTGATTCCTTATTAAGATATAGAAACATTCTGACTGTCTCCATAATGACTGAATTTTAAGTCATACAAGAAACAAAAATTCATTTGGACCTGAAAAATGACACATCAAATACCCTGACAACCTAGAATGAGAACTGAAGCTGCTACATTATAGCAAGTATATCAGAACATTCACTATCTCTCCCATAATAGCAAATAGGCAGTTTACACTTTCTACACCAAAGCACATACTTTTCCTGTACTATTACACACAACACAGCATGGTTCTGTAAGAGCTACAACTATTTCTTAGCTGTCTGTCCAAGAGCAACCAAGACTACCACTCAAAAGGCAAAGCACAATCATAACCAAAGTCTGCAACAGATTTAAGAATTTGAAGATATTAAGAAATTTTATTTTTATGTCAAATCACCACAAAGAATACTGCACTGATTGGAATATAATTTTCAAACTTGATTAATTAAAATCTTCCGGTTTATAATTTACCTGAGTCTGCTGCAGAAAGAGCCACAGAAACGCAAGGGCCATGTTGCAGAGTTTAAGTCCAGTTTACCGATGAGAACATTGTGAGGAACCTTGAACTTGAACATAATCCCAAAAAAATGAGAAACCAAATGGGAAGTATCCACCTGTGAAATACTTCTTTTCCTCTCTCTTTGTAAGCATTTTTGAATTAAAATCCCTTAAACACAAAGAGCCACCTTCCACCAGGTAACTTTCATAGAGCTTAGAGTTGAGATACTGCAACAAATCCAATATTGATCAAAATTTATCATGAAAACTAGCATATAGGGCAGCATCCTTGAAAAAAGAGAACAGCAAAAAAACTGAAAAAGAAATCTTAGCAGTCTTATTTTATTCCACTGTCAATCAACAGTACCAGTGTAGCTTGTTTTCAAGAATTAACTGTACCATCTTTGTATCTAGCACACAACCAGACAATTGTGAAGTTAAAGCAACTTCTTTATAGACTTCTTTAGGACTAAGACTGACTTAAACTTAACAATGATCTTCAGTCTTACTCAGATGGCTCTCAATTTTTTTTTTCTAACTTGCTTGCAGTGAATATACTTAGATAGCTTTACTGCCCCTAGCAGAGGAGATCATCATAGGGAAACTACCACTAATATTTTGTAGTTTGAAATTCAACTGAGTAGTTCCAGTAACATTTATGAGGTCAAAGCATAAGGAAGGAAGACCTCAAGCAGGCAAATGAAAATGAACAATAGCCCAAGAACGTGTTAAAGACAACCAATTAGATCAGAATGCTAAGTCACAGCAGGTGGTGGTTGTTCAGAATTACTTTTCACTTTCCTAAGCACACAGGGAAAACATAACTGTAGTTAACAAAGACCATTAAATTATGCAATGGTAGAACACAACAGACAGAATTTCCAAAATAGATTATGACTATAAAGTACTAAATCATTGTTTGGATGTCAGCCCATGACCACATGGGATGCCTATTTGCTTGCATCAGCAACCAGAGTTCTTCCTTTTCCATAAAAATATACGCTGTACCCTCCCAACACCTTTTAACATCCATTCTCTGCAGCCATACTTTTGCTGGAAAAGACATGAAGCTTACTGGGGTAAAAAAAGCAACTATGCTTTATTCCACCTCAAAAATTTGTTGCAGTTCACAACAGATGGACCATTAAGTATTTCTAGACAAACCTCCATCCATTTTCAATCTCTTTACCATCTGGCCTTTCTGTTTTACTTTCCTAATCTCATATTATGAATGACAGTATATCTGCTTTGAGCTAATGCATCCACAAAAGCAACCTGAATATTCTCACTCCTTCTTTGAACACCTAAATTTCACTAATACCCACAGCAGAGTTGTGTGGGTGTTCTCTATGTTAAATTATCATTACCCTCTCAATTAACAGCCATCTTGGCTATAGTATAGCTCTACATACTAAGCACACAGTGTTTAGTATGAGACTGATGCTTATCACACAGCATTAACCTGATAAACTGACTGGAATGAAAGCAGAGATGATGTGATCTGCCAACACCATATGACTAAATGGTTGCTTAGCTTTTCTCCTATTTTTTTTTTATTCTCACTTGTCATACGAAATCTCTAATTAATCACAATTTACTTACTGTTTCCAACCTCAGGTTAAGGGCAGTCTGCCTAGATTTCTCTCTTTAAAAATACAGTTGCGCAACAAAAGGAAAGGTCGATGAAGTGGACAATAGAAAATGCCCTTAAGCTTGTGACTGTTGATAAAAAGGGAGCATGGGTTATCTTACTTCTTGGTTTTTCTCCAAATTTATGACAGTCAGTCCCCAATTTTGCATTACCCTTATATCACATGTATGACTGAAACCCTGTTTGTGCTGAAGGCTCTGAATAAATTGGCTTTTCTTTTTTTATTTCAGATCTTGAATAACCTCTGGAAATGTTGCTAGGGCACATGTGAATTCTTAACCAATGAGCTTTGGATATCTCATTAAAGTATATTTTTACCCATTTGCAGTTAACAGGTGGGGTGAGGCGTGGGTGGGCACAGGGGTGTGGGTGGGTGTGTGCGCACACACCAAGAAGGGGAGGGAGTACATGTGTGCATTGTTTGCATCACTCTCACAGGCATTTGGTTTCTGATTTAAACTGTGTTTTGCAGCAGCGTGTCTCATCATTGATTATAGATGCAACCTAGAGAAAGACTAGGTTATCCCCCTTCAGACTGTCTCCTACAAAAAAGAATCCCCAAAAGAACATATACAGACACTTCCTTGAGTTAAACAACAAGGAAAGAAAAATTAAATGTAGCTCCAAAGACAGAGAGCATTTCCACATTCAACTTATACTGTTGACTTAGGAGTTCAGGTTATATCAAAAAAGAATTAAATATATAGTTGCTAATTAACCTTTTGACAGAAATGAATGTTGGCTTCCAATATACCTATAATCTCTGCTTCTCACTTGTAGAAGAAACATTCACATGACAGGCTTCCAGCCTTATCAGATAAACACCTTCTAAAAGGCTGCTAAAAGTGCTTCCTTCTCCTCCATAAGAACCAGAAAGTAGTAGAAAAATGATACTGTACACTGAAAACTAGCTTCCATTACTCCGCCAGTCAAGTCAGCTTGTACTGTAGAAGAATTCAGAGCTAACAGTACAACTGTAAGGAATCAAAATTTATTCTCAGAAATCAGATTTGTGTACTTAGATTACAGCATTCATTGGTTATTCCATTTTGCCATACTGTACCAAACACACGACATTCAAACTGTAGGAGGTGCTGAAAGTTTAGTGGCTCCTGTTATTCAGTAACGGAACTAACACAGCTTGCTACTATAAACATCAATAAAATTGTACTTTAAATTGATGCTGCAGTCTGAATGCCAAAACATAAAGTTCATAAGAATAAGTCAGAAATCAAGCTGAACAATGTATTTCCTTCCTTTCCGAAGTTTCCCACACTGAATGGAAGAGGGAAGGGGGCAAAGGGTGACAATTTTATGCCATCCCTCAGGCAGTCAACAGTTTGTTCCGTAACTGCCAAGACTGATGTGTATGTATCAAATCAGTAACTTTTTTCTTGATTAGGGAATTTCATTCCTGCAAAATTTTGGCAATCAAATTATTTTCTATCAAATTATTATTTCTATTTTCTTTCTATTTTCTGTTTTTCATTTTGAATGAAGGTTTTATGTTCAATATGTCATTTTCCTCAGCCATGAAACACTAGGTTGTACACAATTTAAACTTGGACTATATAGAAGAATTCATTGTACACGAGGAATAAGTTAATGTCTTTGCCTTTCTTTCTTCTGAACCATCATAAATTTGCAGATAAGGCAGCAGTGAAAAGGTTTTTTGTTGCTTAAGGGAAAACACAAACTACTATGTACACTGATGTATGCTATGACCATGACATTTTAACCCAGAAGAAATAAAAACATTTCTTTACTAAACACAGTAGACAAAGATCTGGCCAGCTCTAAGAACAAGAATGGTTGCTGAATGGTTCCTACTTTGCAAGTTCCCCAAGTTTTACCATTTCCCTTTTTCTCTCCTGTGCATTGCTCAATTTCTCAAGTCTGGCAACTTGCCCTGAAACCAAGAATATAAAAACATCCCTGCGTTGTTTTATTTTTAAATGGTACAGCAACAGCAAAAACATTGCAGTTATCAGAAAGCAAAAAGCTAAAAGAAAAAACCAAACCCCCAACCCACCCAAAAACCAAACCAAACAAAAAAACCCAACCAAACAAACCAAACCAAACCAAACCCCCCAAAAACAAACAAACAAACCCACCTCAGCCTTATGTTCTTGTTTTTTCTCCATACAGGACAGCACACAATTTAAAATTAGCAATCACATCACTTGTTACCTTCTCACAGGTAAAAAGTGACAGGACAAGAAGAAACGGCCTCAGAAAGCTGTCACAGAAAGCTGTGTCAGGTAAGTTTTAGATTAAATATCGGGTAAAAAATTTTCATGGAAAGAGTTGTAGAGCATTGGAACAGACTGCCTAGCAAAATGGTAGAGTCATCATCTATGGAAGTGTTCAAAAAGCATGCAGATATGGCACTTGGAGACATAATGGGTTGTGGTGAACACAGTGGTGGTGCTACGTTGACGGCTAGACTCGATCTTAAAGGTCTTTCCCAACCTTAACAATTCTATGATTCTATAATTTTCTGAGCACTTCTATGAACAGTGGTTAGGTGGGCTGTACAAGGCCTATGCTAACCTCTACCAGCCCTCCTAAACACTGTTTCACAAAGCAAAACTTCCTACACATTACATTTTAGATTGTTTTTATGTATTTCCTCTACTAGACTGGCTCCTTTATGTGGTTCAAGATACCAAGAGCTTGTACAAGTGGTGACTGTTATCCCAGATGGCACCAGAGGCAAAGAGTGACCATGTTCAGCAACAAGAAAATAATGCAGCTCATTATCACAACATTTGAGATAATCCAATTATCACTTCTCATGGCACTTCTTAAAGTATGACAGGAAAGCTGTATTCTGGAGTCATACAAGTATGATGCCCACATCTTAAACCTAGTAATGAATACATTTCTAAAAGGAGGTTGTAGTGAGGTGAGGGTCAGTCTCTTCTTCCAGTTAGCAAGGGGCAGGTCAAGAGGAAACAGCCTCAAGTTGCACCGGGGAAGTTTATATTGGATATTATGAAAGATTTCTTCACCAAAGGGGTTGTCAAACATTGGAACAGGCTGCCCAGGGAAGTAGCTGAGTTGCTATCCCTGGAGGTGTTTAGAAGAGGTGTACATGTGGAGCTTAGGGACATGGTTTAGTGTTGGCTTGGTAGAGTTAACTTGATCTTAAGCCTTTTCCAAACTGAACAATTCTATGTATAGAAATGCACAGACTGAAGTGTTCCTACAAGCCAGACTATAAATGAAGGATTGGCTGATAGACATTTGGAAAACTAAGACTACTAATAATGTTTACTCACATATAAAGAACAGTTGCCAAAGTACAGGATTACTTTCTTGATTAAAAAATAACAGTTAAAGTATCACACTTGTGCCTTTAGTATTCTTCATGAAAAGGGAAGTGGTCTATAAAAGTGTATACAAAAAGCTGATTATACATATTTCTTAAAGGAAACAAAAAAAAAGTCAGTCTTTGGTTCTTGTTTACATGGATACGAGATAGAATGACAGGAGCAAGAAACTGTAATTTGACCTGATGCTTTTCCAACCTCAGTCACATAAGCAAGTTACTAGATTACTCAGCTTTTCTTTTTTTTCACACCTGCTTAGCTTTTACATCTGCCAAATTGGTGGGAGACATAAAAATAAAATATTTATTCCTCCAACTCCATATCACAGTTATAGAAGCTGCTGCTCCACTTTCAATCAGCTCAAATGCTATTATAATGAACAGTTCTCAATTTGTTATTCTCCACATTTAACAGCCAAAACTTCAATATTCCTTAGAAAAAAACCCCAAAAAATATTTTACAGAAAAGTAAGACCTTGTACCCAGCTGTTCACTTGCAATTCCATACAATTCTTTGAGAAGTTTATTTATATTAAGTGCTTTAGATGCAGCAGAAGCCAAAAGAGTTCTAAAGCTTTTTTAGGGATCATGTCTTTAATTCAGCAGTCAATCAATATATCCTCATCAATGTACCCTCACTTTTGCTGACAAAACATTCTAAAGCATTCCAGATTTCACACAGCTGGCCAGACAGCAGAAACCATGCTGACAGGTTTCCTGGCCAAGTCAAAACATAAACAGCAGCAGTGTGCTCCATCTTTGTCTCAGGCAGCATTCTGTCTGTGTGTTCCTGCAATCCCAAAAGTGATGCAGACAAGCCTGTAAGTACTACAGCATTTCATAGTTGTAGCCCTTCCCCAGATGCCCAGAATGGGCTTTGGTGGCTGGAACAAAATGGTTTTACAGGAAAAAAGAACTAACAGTAAAATCATAACTCTTTTTTTTACCCTGAATTAGTCAAGTTGAAAATGGAAATTTAGAAAACCACATAGATCATTCTCTGAACAAAACTAGTCAAAAACTGCACTAACATCTACATATGAAACTGTGTTCTTCAGATTCTAAAGCAAAATGTTCCTCATTCATAGTTCTTGTAAATTCTATTTCCTTCAGGTTTGCAGAGAAGTACTAGAATGCCAAGTGATACAAATGACCCAGCAAACAGACTGTGGTTAAAAACCATGCTGAGTAGAAACACAGAAAGAACACGACTTTCTCCCTTAAAATTCAGTGGTTCTGCAGAGCTGACAAAGTAAAAGGAAACAACACTTTGCCATTTTTCTTTAAATATATTGCTTATTATGTTCTTATTTTTATACAGCTGCTTCTCAAAAAAGCTGCTTTTTCACACTCTGCATTAAAAAAAATATTCAACATTTGAAAAATCAGAGGTAATTATGTATAACATTTATTTTAATATTTTCCTTTTAAGTCTTTGAAACCTATTTACAAATTCAAAATGTCTTTGCCAAAACTGTGCAGGACAATACAACATAAAAACAAGTAAGTGTAATTAAAATGGTCTAAAATTCAAAATGCTGTCTATAAAGCAAGATCCTAATCCAGAAATGTGCAAATATTTAGACACAATATTGTATTAAGAACTGAAATACAGATTCACAGACAAGCAAAGTAAGTCAAATACCTTCAGCCTCCAATTATCTCCTACTTCTGTTTTGATTCTGTTCAGCCAATTTTCATCAAAGTAAGCTGGATCTCTGAAAGACAAAAATGTATTCATTAAAAACAGGTTACAGAAATTGTGAGTACACATTAGTCATTAAGCTCCTGTTCCAGGTTTGAGTTAATTTAAATTACTACCGCTTGTATCTGACACATTGCCTGAATATAGTAGTTCAGAATCCTGTTACTACTCACTTTTCTAAGATCTTGCACCCTGTTGACAGCAGGGCTTCATTGTATGCTATGAGCAGATTATGCTTTTGAGGAAGCTTCTTTGTATTTGGAATGCATTTGGCCAGTTCTCCCTCCATTAAGTCCCACCTCTTAATTTCTCTTCTGGTGCTGCAGCAAAATTTACTCGCATTTCTTAAAAATGTTTAAAATTATTACTTTTCCACTTATTATGCATCCCTACCATTGTACACTGCTTACAACTATTCAACTTCTAAAATAAAAGCCCAAAACTGAACAATACATATGCTGTCTTGATACAGTGAGAAGAGCTAAAAAGTATCACTGAAGTTTTTATGACTGAGAATGCACTTCACTATTTCATCTACCAAACACCATCAGTTTTTGCAAATCTCTTTTTATAGTAACCCTACACATATCTTTTTGTGAACATCCTTCCTCAGAAGTTTTTCTATCCTCTGCACTTTTGACAAGGCAATCAAGAAAACAAACAGAGAACTCCTACTGCTTGCAGAGTATACTTCTATTTCTATGAACAACTCCTTCCTCTTCATTTTTCTCCAAGCATCTTCCACAAGCTGCTTCTTCAAGCCACCTCCTGAGACTCTCCTGCTGCCAAGCTCAAAGATCACCTAAAAGGCTAACATTTTCTACTGCTCAGTTCAGTCAAATTTTCCCTTTGTCGTACAGAATTTTGAAAATGCCCTAATCAGAATTAAGGAGAGAGAATGTACTACACATAACTGGTTTTAAAGGAGTAGGCAAACATAAGGAAATGTTTCATCCAAAATATAAAGTTAATGCAGTCACAGTGAAAAAAACCCCTTTCTGTTGTTAGCAAAAGGCTCCTAAGAGTCTGTGTTACAGTTTCAGGTGAAGTACTCTATTTTCTGGACTTACATTGCTGCATTTGCCACTGATTATTATTAGATTTACTCCTGTACCCTCTACACATAGAAAGGTTCTGGACTGAGCTCTTTTTTTAAGGGCAAGATGCCATGAGATCTTTCGGCAAAACTTCAAGAAAACTCTGATTATGCCTGGAGATTCAAATAACATCCATATCATATATACTGTAAACCAGCAATTACATTAGTACTTTTATTAGAGCACAAACTTTGTAGCCACGCTCTGCACCTGATGCACAGTACATGCTGTATTCCATCTTCCCCACAGTGTCTTCACAATGCATCAAGGTCTGCCAAGCTGTATTACAACTACAACACACAGCAATGGAGGAAGATCACAAACAGCAATGCTTCTCTACTGATACATTTCCATTGCTATTTTTATGCACTTTGTTACAGACTGTGGTGAAGATTACAGCATATTTCCTTTCCTTTGACATGGCATCCGCAAACATATATCTGGAAGAACAGCTTTAATTACTAGTTAAGTTGATGACTCCAAATTACTTCCATTCAATAACAGTACAGTTCTAGCACAGATGACAGAATCTTAAATTACGAAAGAGAAAAAGCAATGTCTTATCCAGAGTATCATCTGGTTTTGAAATATATGTTTTCAAATAGCTTTCAAATGTTCTCTCTGCCATGAGAAGACAAGTAAACCTAAGAACGACATTGATTCAAGTATATACAAGATCTCTGACATATGAAGAAAGTTCACATTCAGCTTTTACATGAAACAAATAACTCTCCTTGCAAAAAGCCTTAATTAAAAAGTCTTCATTTGCCTAACTTCCACTCAATCACAACAAAATCATCTGAACAGTAATGAAAATAATGACAGTTCAAATCCCATTTTAGGTGTTGTGATGGTTTAGGCCAAATTCAGGGAAACGTCCAAAAGGGACGTCTCCTCGAAGGAAGGCAGGTTACAAACCACCCCTTCCCCCACTTGGGTTCGGGAAAAAACAAATTTTCCTCAGAGGAAAGTGAAGGAGAAAATAAAACTATTTATTTAACAAACACACAGGAAAACAATACTAATAATGCTAAATAATAAAATCTCTCGCTCTGGAGAGAAAACCTGAAAGATTTTAGAGTCTTTCTGTGGGTGTAGTCTCTCTCCTCCTCCTCGGAGCTGGGTTGGCGTGGGGGGCCCCCCCTTCCAGGNTTGAAAAGTTCGCTCAGTTTTTTTCCTCTGTCTCTTGCATCCAGTTTTAAAGGCATAGAAAGGCTCAGGAATCATGTCTGGGCATAGAGCGGTGGTAGGGGATACAACAGCACAGTCACCCCAAGACAGGTGTGGAGTTCATAAAGCACCCTACTGACTCTCAAATGGGTCTTCTAGGAATTGCCAACACACAATTAAGCTTGTTTAATAACAGACTCACAATTACAAAGTATTTATGCAGCTGGGAGAGAAAGCAGACATGACCTGTGCTTCCCCATCAAAAAAAAACCCAACAGGACTTAAGGATGGTATCTTGTAATTTTAAGGGTTGCACTTGGCCACTGACATCTCCAGCTGCTTCAAGGCTGCAGTGCCATGAATATATCAATCCTTAACATACCATTTTCATGGTAAATAATGGTTCTAAGAAGCAACATGAGTAAGTATAAACAACATCCCACAAGCAAAATTATATTTGAACTGACTGGGTAGCTGATATTGCATATCCAGTTTTCAACAATAACAGCACCAATAAGGGCATCAGCTGAGGAACAGTAACAAGATTTCAGAATTAGGTCCAACTCACTTCACTCTGGAAGCCTTAGTTTCAGCAGAAACTAAGCAGCTTTTCTCAGCTACTACTGTAATAAGAGTAACACATGGACCAGCAACTGTCTTTTACAGTCTTGACGGAAGACATAGGCTACCTAAATCCTTATAGAAATGATCAGACATACTTAAGGAAGGTCCCTGAGAAATAAATCTAAACTCAAGGTGGTAGCCCTCTTCCACAGATCCCATTTGGTTTTTTATTTGTATGTATACAACCCTCATGGAAGCACCCAAGGGTCCAGCAGCTGATAAGCAATCCACTTGAAATCAATACCATGTAACAGTGGTCAAAATAGCACCAACAACTCTTTTTAAAGAACCTTCATACATGTTACACAATAATTAACAGCACACTGCAAAAACACTTCGCCAGGAATACAATAAGCAGAAAAGCAACAGGTTGGGTATTAACACCAATCAAATCTAGAATGATCATCCTTTCCTTAACATAAATCACCCACCATTATAATTTGCTTTCTCTTCAGAAGTCTTGATTGAAGTTCATTACTAATACCAACAGCAATGCTCTCTCTATATAACAAATTATTGGAAATTAAACCTGAAATAAAAACTTTTCCACAAGAATTTCTAAACATACTTTTAAAAAGGGGCTTCCAGATGTTAGGTCATTCACAGCCCTTGCTGCAAACAAGTCTCCCTTCGCTATATTTTTGGGAATCAGGATTCAATCAAATTCAGAGTTCTTTAACCACCTTAGGCTATTTCATTCGGAAGCAACAGCATTTTTCTTACAGTGTTTAAAAAGCATCACGCAAGCAAATATGAAAATGTGTGGCTGAGAAGAGAGCAGCTAAACTATCAGAAAATTGACTGGAGCATCATGATTACCATGACATGACTTGTGCATGAACGAAGTATTCTGAATTCAGTAAGTTCCTGAGCCTAGGTCCAAACTTATACAATCTCTAGCACTGGATAACTTTCAGGTTTAGAAAGGTATTTGTGTACCAGTTGATTGCTGCCTACTATCTGAGTAGTACTGCAGATAACTGGGACTTTTCTTTAGAGCACAAGACACGCTGTTGTTAATGCTCTATCACTTCATGTGATGTTTTCAGCAGTGCTCATTTATACCATCTCCATCTTATTTTGTATGCAAATTTTCCTTTATTTAAGCAATCATCTCTCCACATCACAGATGCCAAGAGACAGAAATACTCTTCTGAAGAAAACCAACCCACAGAGCATGTAGTATAACTCATGATTATTACTCATTTTAACAGCGGTACAGTAAGCTGCTTCAAGAAACGAGTTTACAAAAATTTCCCTCCCTCAAAGCATGGCTTTTGTGTTCTGCATGTGTCAAAACATACACAGCATGTTGCAACGTATAATGTAACAAATGAATAATTCATTGAGAGGGGCACAATGCACAGATGACAAAAGAAAATACATACCACTTCTTACATTTGCCAAGGCCAGTATGACAGAAGAAGAAAGAATCAAAACAAGAGGGACACCTGGTATTGAACAGTCTCCAGAGTGGGATGAAAGGAGAATTTAAAAACATAGCATAAAATGGGAAATCATGCTATTCTAGGGATATCAGTGGACAGTGAAAACATAAGTACAATCAATGCAAGCTACAAACAAAAGAGATGTGACTCAGAAGCTATGGCACTTCTACCAGCATAAGCTACGCAATTTTAGGCAAACAGTCTACTCATAAACAATTTAAACATTTTCTTTTGCTTCCACTCTTTACTCCTGGAGTACAACATTCTTTAAAAGTAATCATCAACACTGACTGTGTACAGCATTTTATCTTACTGTATTTCATATCAATCCTAGTCAGAGGGACCAATAACCATCACATCTGAATACAAACAATCTTACAGAATAACACACAAAAGATAAGCTAAAGCATAGGCTGAATTTCTTCCTCCAAGATAATACAGTTAGCACTGGAGAATTACATTCAGTGGTACTTTAGCCTGAAATTTGAAGATAAAGTTTTAATGCTATAAAGAAAGAAAATGTCCTTCAGGAATTTACCAACACCTGTTTTTTAACAGCTGACACTGTAGGCAAAACATTCATGCTTGCTTACACAGAACACATTTCTGCTATTTGCTACCACGCACTACATCAATAGCGAAAAGCTTCTGAAGGTGTCAATTTCCTCTGTAACTGTTTCTTCTGACAGCTTCTTCCAGCAGTTTTGCTACAGAAAATTCTGCTACATTTGTTGTGATGTCTGGCACTTACCTACAAATGGGCTACTACTATGAGTGCAAAAAATATTGAGGATGATGTACAAAAAATTAAGAATCATAGAAGAAACTGTTAGCCACTTCCACTTAGCACAAGGCATAGCTGTTTTTTATCAGCTGATGAGCAAGCAATGTTCTGCCTTTTCTCTTTCCTCTTTTCTTCCTTCTTCTGACAATAAATCCTACAGTTCTGTTTCATGCAAATTTTCTGTGTGTCTAAAACAACTAATTCGCTGAACTATGGATTTCTCAAAAACTGTTCCTCATCATGACCTATCTCCCATCCTCATAAGTACCAGTGGACTCTTCCTATGAAGGTAGATGTAAAAAAAAAATAATAAAAAAAAATAGAAAAAATAGAGTTCACTAGTAAACGTCTAAGTTTTTTGGAAGAAATGCTATCCTCACTCCCCTATGGAAATAGATCCACATCACTGGATCACCCCAACAGCTTTAAATTTTCATCAATGCTCTTCTTCGCTTGACTTCTTCGTCAACAATATTTTCTTCATTCATAATGAATTCTTTTTCCTTTTTTTTTTTCTGGAATTCTCACTGGATATATTAATCTACTCTTTCAGCTATTTTAAAAGTATTAATTAATCTACTATAGTAAAATCCTGATGAACACAAAACTTGCCAGAATTCTCCCCTCCCTACCTTTACCTGATCAACCTCCCATTATTACTAGGCTCAAGAAATGCATGCTTATAAAGAACCTTAAACAGGAGGCAGCTATACTGAAAAGCACCAATTTTCAAGGAACACAGATTACAAAAATAGTAGTTTATTGTTCTCAATAGAATAAGAGTAACGGCATTTAAGTTGTGTCTGCAGTCAAAATAATAAATTTGTCCTTTGAAGACTAACTTTTAGAGAGATTTTCAAGTCAAAGACACAATTATTCAAGTTTTCACTGCAAATGATATGTCTGCAGCGACCTGGTGCTTTCAGGCTTGTTCTTTGCTATTTAACATCACTGCATGACTTTTCCAACTAACCTTAAGCATGCAGCTGCCTTCCTGTTCTATACATCTACATCTGCAAAAATTGTCTTCTACATGAAGACTACACTGTCTTCTGTCTTTATTGGGACAGAGAGGGAACCAGGGCTGCTAATATATTTTAAAAAAAGCAAAAAAGCCTGCACTAGACTTATATTGTTGAAAATGCCCTGACTCCCAGCTAAGTATTCTTCCTGTTGTATCTGTTCAAAGGAGCAAAAGGAGGATTTCACTGCTAGTGTTGAAATCAGTTTTGTTTTCAAGAAAGATTATTTAAAATGGCTTTGTCAACATGCTCCTGATCAGTTTTCCAGTCAGCTATACAAATGCTGATCCCTGTATTTGACCTGTATTCCAACCTCATGTCCAGGGAAAAAAACAATATTTGGCTATTCTACAATCCTTGGTTTCCACTTCAAAAATCAATCAGACTAATCTTCTATTACATTTCTTCTTATATACTTATATTCTTATATATTACACTTCTATACTACTTATCTTCTGTTTATTCTGTTTTACAAAGAAAAACAAGAAAGAAGCAATAATATCTCCTCTCAAAGACTGTTCACGTTATCATTCCTGTCGTACAGTCCAAGATCAGATTGTTCCTGCTCTTCAAAGTTCATCTCAACAGGAATGCAGTCAAGATTTAGCAATACTGTTCCTAAATTTCAGTATGAGAATATGTCTGTTCATTACTTAAGTATGCAAAATGTTAAATCTGAAGCACAACTACCATAAAGTAAGGTAGTCAAATAATAATTTTGGCATGTTCACATTATTGCATAGAACATGAAGAAAGAATTATAAATTGTTTAGGTGATCTTTACATTTAACTGGAAAAAACTGAAGAATTTCTGTGTTCAATGTCAGCATGGCAGTTGTTACAGGAAATGTTTTAAAATCATGCTACAGAAATGCAATATTTGTATTTTATATTTATTTTAAAAATATCAGTTCATCAACTGAGAACAGTATCTCAGAACCACATGCTAAGTAGTCTTGCTTTATTTGATTACATTGAGATTTCCCTTTTCCCCTTTTTATTCTTCCTGTAAACTGGCAGCTCCTTCTCTCACTAGGAGGAAGGCTCCTGCTCCTGAGAATCTGCAACTACAGAACAGGCTCAGTGCCCTCAAAGCAGTTACAGCTCTAGGAGCTCTGTCACACAAATTATCTGTGTTCAGTAAGCCTGAGCCATGCAGCAGCACAAGAGGGAAGTGCTAAGCACTAGCACAGGATGGAGGACCCTCATCTTCTGACTGACATCATCCAAGAAGGGCTGTTGCTTGCTCAGGGTTTGAATTCCTGGCATTGTTGAAAGACTGCTGAAGCTTGTCCAGCCCTCACACTATTACTCCTTCTGCTTTTCCACCTGGGCACGAGTTGTACAGCTAGGGAAACCTGCAAAGTGCCGAGTGTGATTATGTGGCTTTGGAAACTATGGTCAAGGCTCCAGTGGTGTTCTCCCCAGCCGCACCAGTTAGTGAGGAGGTTTGAGCAGGTGACAGATCCTGCAGGTCAACAACCAGCTGTGATCTAGTGTTGGCAACAAAGTTTTGATAACCATTGAATCCTTTTGAGAATCAAGGACTGCTTGGAAGAGATGGGATCCACCAGACTGTGGTGAGCAGACGCATCTTCACTAATGGGCTGGCCAAGGTGGTAAGAACAGTTTTATAAAAGGAACAACAGAAAAACGAACATTAAGTGACAAAGTAGTGGACTCTGTTGAAAAACTAGGGGTAAGGAATGATGTGACCAAAAGATACCTCATAGTCAACAACAGAGGGCTGGGTGAAGCGGGACCACCCCAAGCATATGCACATACATACAGAAAGGCCTAAAGAAGAACAGTCTGGGGAAAGCTTCATTCTTGGGAATCACAAAGACTGGATGCGCTTGTGGAGCGCTTGTGCACTAATGCATGCAGCATGGAGAACACATAGGAAGAAAGAGAGTTCTGTATGTAGTTAAAAGATCACAGTCTCACTGGGATCATGAAGTTGTGGTAGGATGGCTCACACGCCAAGGCTGCTGCCATGAACATATACAGGCTCTTTAAGAAAAACAAGCTGAGAAGGCAGTGACAGGGAGATGCCCTTCCTGTGAGAGAGCAGTGGGAATGCATGAGCTGTGTCTTAGGATGGATATGAGCCAGCTGAGAGATTACTGGTAAGGATGACTAAGCAGACCAACATAAGTGACACTGTTACAGATTTCTGCTATAGACTGCCTGATCAGGATATCATCAGGTCTGAAGAACTGATGAAGCATGACGGGGGTAACTGGATAGCAAGGTGAGCTGAAAAATGGCTGAAATGCCAGGCTCAAAGGTTTCAGAAGCATGAAATCCAGCTTGAGGCCAGTCCACTAGAAGCATACCCAATGGGTCAATACTATTAAATGACTTTAATGGAGACCTAGATGATGAGACAGAGGGCAATTTTTCATATAATACAAAAATGGAAGGAGTGTTTGATACACCTGGTAGTTGTGTTGCCATTTAGGAGAAATCTGACAAGCTGGAAAAACACACTGAGAGGAACTTTACAAATTTCAGAAAAGCTAAGTGCAAACAAACCCTATTCACCAGTATACACTGGGGGCCAGCTGGCTGGAAAACAGCTTTGCAGACAAGAAACTAGATAGAAACCAAGTGGAACGTACTCCAGCAAGGTGTCCTTGAAGCAAAGAAGGCCAAACACAACCTGGGCTGTGTTGGGAAGATCGCTACCAGCAGGCCAAGGGAGGTACTGCTCAGATCTGTTAAAACCATATCTGAATTGCTGCATCCTGGACTCCCCAGTATGAGAGACACCTGGACATACATGGTAGTTCAGAAAAGGGCAATTAAGATGATTAACAGACTGCAATTTCTGTCAAATGAGGTGAGAGTGGGTGCGCTGTGTTTGTTTAGCTTCAAGAAGAGAAGGCTCAGTAGGATCTTACCAATCCTGTGTATAAATAACCTAATGCTTCTTCTTTATACCCTCACATAATCTCAGTGGTGTCTAGTGAACAGACAAGGGGTAGTGGAAACAAATTGAAAAGTACTTCCAACTGCAAACAACTAAACTGAGAGTTCCATTCAGTTTATCACAGAAGCTTTATTACATTAAACTAATTCTAACACTACTGACTGTAGTTTCAAACAACAATCAGGACCAATTACTTTACTTTGCACTGATTTCAATTTTAAGTGTGAATCTAAGTTTAGTTTTAATTCAGCCTATTTTCCAGTAAGTTCACACTTGAATAAATTCTTCCCGAAAACAAAACTTTTTTTTTTCATTAGAGGTAGTTATCTGTAAACCACAGAGAAAAAATCATTAGTCATGTTCCAGTTTAAAGTACCATCTAAGCCACATCCTTACGGAATGCCAGCCAAGTTTGAACTAAAAAACATGTAAATATAGAAAAGTGTACAGATAAAAATCCTCTGTATTTAATTCATTAAGTAAACAATTACTTACATTTTTTGAAGGACCTGGGCCATCACAACCCCACTCGTTAAATCTTCCACAGTCTGGCATGGTGCCTCAACATTAAATGTTTGAATCTGTGGGAGAAAGGAAGAAGTCATCTTCTTTTTCTTCAATGTCAAGGAATTTTCAAGTTTGAAAAAAACAGTTACCAAATAGCAAACAGAATAAACGCCACACATTTAGTGTACATGTTAGGTTTAAAAAGATTTATATTTAATAGCCATCAAAGAAATGAACAGATCTTAGTACTTGTTTTCTCAATAAACTTTGCTACAAAAAACAATATTACATTATCCAAAAGGCAAACTTTCCACTGCATTTTCTACTTACTGAAAGCAATCAGTGCATTCAAGTACTTCCATATATTAATATATTCAGTGCATATATACTTCCATATAATCAGTGCATATATTCAAGTACACTATCAATCAACAAAAGTAAGAAACTCAGTTTTTAGAAGGAACACTGATCCCACAGAACACTCATCAGCTCCCCACAACGAGAAGATGAAATGTAGATTGACATACATATTTCAAACTTGATTATTCCCTACTATTAGACGGAAGAGAAGAACACAGTGCTGCTAAACCATAATTGGTCTATGCACTACTAGAATTGTATTAACACAATAACAGGCACTACAGTCCACAGCAAAGCTCTTTTTCCTTGCTCTCTTGGTGAGAAGAATCAGTCCACTTCAGGACAATCTTTTTAACTGGTCTAAGTGACTTGATAATTTATTTTAAAGTAACATTCTTTTTCAATGTTGTGGATGAGTTTGCAAAAATACCTTTGATGGTATTATTTGGAGAGTATCTGCCTAGTGCTCTCTGCTGCTATCCTCCTAGGGGAAGCCTAGGGCTTATTTGTAGAAAGCACTACTCATACGCACAAGGGATAAGAGAGTCTACAAGAGCACTTGCAGCTTCAGAGTACATAAATGTTAGATATATCAACCATTTTTTCTGAGCATAATGTACAACCATTCACGCTTTAGTGGCATTTGAAAGAGTAACAGTGGTCAGTCATTTCCCAATAAATACCCTTTATATGTGTGTATTACAGTAAAAGACAATTCATGTAACAGTGTGGAATTTTGAAGGTACTTCTCTGAGGAGAAGGCTCTCAAAAGGTCAAGTGCACAATAGCCAGATTCTCCTTATACCTTTGGAACAGGTATAAGCACTCTAGGTCACATAAGGTACAACAGGTCACGTAAGCACTCCAGCAATGCCATTTAACATTAATTTGGAGTACAGGCACCTAGGTGAATTTTCCTTTTTTTCTTTTATTCTGGAGAAAAAACCAAACACTCAGGGAAAAAAAAGCAATGATATCCATGAAGAGTCAAAAATTGAGCTCTCAGAGCATGTTTCCTGATCAAGTTCAACTGTGACCAGTCAATGATGTCCATGTTCCAAAAGCCCATGAATAAATTACTGAGTGGCATATAAAACAGACAGAAGTGACCTCTGCACTTCTGATTCAGATTTTCTTACTGCATGGTCTGAGCTACTTAAAAAAAAAAAAACAAACCACAGCCACTTCTCCATAAAATCAAGAAGCCATCAAAGATTGCCAGGACACTAGATGCAAATTGGAGTGGGTGGGTGAGGTAAAAAACCCACACATGAAAACACAACATAACAAGATATAACACTGATTTGCTATTTTGCCAGAAAATTGAATTTACCAGTAGTCTCTGAATTGTGGCAACACTGTTGAAGGAATACAGACACGATTCTGAGTTCCCAACTCAGCAACATATTAAACAAGAAATAACACTTTACAGCTAAAAAAAAAAAAAAGGGCTGCAGTAACACCATGGATGCTTATGCTTGAAGAAGGTCAAGATGCTAAAAAGACAAAATTATCAAGCGTAGACAATGAAAACTTCTTCTAATTTTGCATATTCTACCTTTAACTAATGAAAACTGAAATCATTTTGTTACATAATAGCCAAATCAAAAAATCACTTAAGAACTACTACAATTGTGGTTTTTCAGAAATAGACAAAGCTAAACGTTCTTTTCAAATGAGCAACAGCAACATAATTAAGGTCTTCAGCGTGCAAACTGATCAGGGTTTTTTAGATTTATTTTGTAACTTGATATATGAAATACCTCCTTGAATAAATAAAAGTGTATGTAGATGATACAACTGCACTGACGGTTAAACGATGACTAAGCCTATTTCCAAAACACAGAAAAACAAGATGCACATTCTCTGCTGTTTTGTATATAATTTTATCATCACACTTCCCCAACACTTTACATAGGAAAAAAGGTCAAAAGTGTCATTTAAGTTTCAGGTAACCTATCTGAACTATTTGCTCCTCCCATAGACACACATTCAAGACTGCCATTGAGGAAAATAATGTTTTTCATAGTTAGACATCAAAGAACAGAAAAAAAAAAGTCACATTTAAGTCTATCTTCACACACATTTAAATTTATAATAAATGTCCTTGCTTTTATATTTCAACTGTCAAATTTATGCTGCAAAACATTTATATAAATCTTAAAAAATAATGAACTATATCCTTTTCATATCCTTCAGCAATTATCCTTCAGAGAAAGTAACAAATTTTCTTCAAAAAACCTTACACAAAATAGCTTTTCAAATTTGCATCAAAGTTAAACTCCTATACCATTCTCAGTTCTACAATATGCTAAACCCCTCTAGGAAAGTAGAGTTCATTTTCCAGAAGGGAGAAAATGGTAAGAATGTGGCAATGCATACACAAGAGTCCAGCTATGGAGACAAAGGAGCAAATTTGTGTGTGTGTGCCTCTAAACAGCTATTCAGTAACAGCTGTTAAAACAGTGCTCTTCCTGTGTATTGCGATGTATCTCTTTCTGGAAGACTTCTCTCACTTCCTGCAGAAACTGCTCCTCTGCTCCTACTTCTTCAGTGCTTGCAATGCAGTCCTCATCATTAGTTCCACAACACTGAAAATTAATTCCTGTTCACTGTTATGATTCTTGGGATTTTTTCCTCACTTCTTGAACCAGTTTCTGGAGCCTGTACGTCATGTCTGTGGGCACACATGAATCTCCTGAAAATTCAACAAGGCCAAGTGCTGCATCTGGGTTGGGGCAACCCCCCTATCAACACAGGCTGGGGGATGAATATATTGAGAGCAGCTCTCTTGCGAAGGAGTTGGGGGTGCTGGTGAGTGAGAGGCTGAACATGACTCAGAAACATGTATGGCCAGCAGGTTAAGGGAGGTGATTTTCCCCCTCTACTCCTCTCTCATGAGACCCCACCACTCTTAGTACTACGTCCAGCTCTAGGGTCCTTAGTACAAGGAAGACATGGACCTGCTGGAGCAGGTCCTGAGTAGGGCCACAAAAATGATGAGAGGACTTTCTTCCTCTGAGGAAAGGCTGGGAGAGTTGGGGTTGTTCAGCCTGTAGAAGAGAAGGCTTCAGGGAGACATCACTGTAGTCTTTCAGTAGTTAAAGGGAAGATGGGGACATACTTTTCAATAGGCTCTGTAGCAACTGGAAAAGCGGTAACAGTTTTAAATTAAAAGAGCGTGGATTCAGACTAAATATAGGGAAGAATTATTCTATGATGAGGGTGGTGAAACACTGGAACAGGTTGCCCAGAGTAGTGGTAGATGCCCCATCCATAGTAAGGTACGGCTAGGCTCTGTGCAACCTGATCTAGTTGAAGATGTCCCTACCCAAAGCCGGGGGGTTGGACTACTTCACCTTTCAAGGTCCCTTACAATACAAACTATTCTATGATCCTAACACATAAAGAGTCTGGGGAAAAGAAAGGGGTAAAGTAAAAAACCCCAGCCACCTGGCTCAATCACTACGTCTAATAGGCCTTCCCACCTTCCATCAACTATCATGCAATGAGAGAAAAGAATGCTTTAATTTTACTAAATATTAATCCATATCTCTGATCCACATGGACATGAACAGTCAATTTTTATACAAACCTTACAATAAGGATTAACAGGTGACTGTTACAACACGAAGGAGGCTATCACTGAGGACTAAATAATTGCTTCAGGAAGACAATACCTTAGAAAATTTAAGTTACAGTTCCTGATTACATATATGGCTAGGGAGGATTTATTAGCTACTACAGATAGGATGCAAAAATGTATTTCATGAAAAACACTTTTGATATAAAGGTCAGTGAACTGGACAAACACTCAGTTGTCAAAGACAGTTGGTGAAAACCAGAATAAAAATGTGATGGGGAATCCAGCATACCATGAAACTTGATGGGGAAAAAGAAGTAAAAAACAAAACAAACCAAACCAATTTCACCTCAAAGACAAAAAAATTCTCAGTGACCTTTCCCTTTGCAACACTAAGGGATAATGAAAGACTTGCTCCTCGCACAGTGATTATATACACAGGTTGGCTTTTATTGCTGTTGCAGTTACGTAATAAACCTTTTAAGCATTCGTTTGCAATAATACCTGAAATTGCTATTAGTGGTTCTTAGCAGATAAAAACACTGTGCGACTGGTTACCTTAAGCCAAACACAACAAACAGTAACATCCAGTTTCCAATTTATCTGAGCAAAGCACTCCCCAGTCACTGCTGGGGGACAAACTGGGCCTCACTCCACAGATTCTGACCAACCTGCTTGTTTCTGTCAGGTTTTGCCACTCTCTTTCCCTCTCCTTACCATTACAATTATTACTACTGTTGTTATTAGCATATTTAGTACTGTATTATATTAATTTTTAGTACTATTTTATATTTATGTTATTTCTAGCCTATTATTATTGTTGTTGTTATTTTGTTTCAATTATTAAATTTTTCTTATGTCATCCTGAAAGGTTTACCTTTTCTTTCCCATTCTTCTTCCCACTGGCAGGGGAATCAGGGGGAATGAGCGAGCAGTTGTGTGATCCTTAATTCCCAGCAAGGGTTAAACCATGATACCACCACTGCAAAATTGTTTATCCACTATCTTCCTATACTTTTGGAATTGACCATGCAAGCTTACAGCTAGCTGCCATATAGAGCCTAGAACAATACCGTGCCATTACAGAAGAAATAAATCACATAGACAAGACAGAAGTGGCTGTGAAAGGAGACAAGAAAGGAACCAGCCTCACTGGGTTGGATGCAAAGAGCACACTGGCAGAGAAGATTAAGGTGGGCTGGATACTTCTGTCCTTGCACATTAATCCTGTATTACCTACAAGACCTGCAAGAATCTCACTAAAACAATGTTTACTCAGCTTCAATACCTGGAGGAAACCAGAATACAAATTCTTTTCACAATGGTGAGATAATTATGTGATACACACAGTTGTTCTTCCTCAGATGTAAAATTCTTGCATTGAGACAGATCTTTCAAATAAGAAGCAGATCCCATCCTAAAAGCAGATCCTGTGCTTTTGGATAACCTTAAGGTTTCTTCACCCATTCTTCTCCTCACAGTTGGTAGCACTGCTATCTTCTGCCTGCATAGTCATAGCATAAGCTGTTCTTCATGCTTTCCAAGACAACAGCAGACTGCATGAAACAAACAATGGGGAAACAGATTCTCTAACAAGCAGCAGCTTTATTTTATTATTATTGAATTTGTGAATGTTTCCACTGATTTTTAGGTTGTCAGATTTTCATTACTAAAATCTCAAGAGTTACTTTGCAATCCAGCTGTAATGTTAGGCATTCAATTAGCCCAACAATGAAATTACAAGGTTTTTACGTTACTGGTCAGGGTGGGGATTCTTCTAGGGAAGGACTTGACTATTAATTTTTTATTAATTTCCCTCTCATTTTATATACATTGTGTTTAACCCCAAATATCTGAACAGGTCAAAGCCATGAAATGTCTCAATCAATATATTTTATTCAAAATGACACTTTTTCAAATATTAAATATTTCCTTTGCAGAAACACAGTGCAGAAATTAGAAGATACACCTTAACTAAAGCTTACTTTCTAAAGGAGTTGAGAGATGAGAGAGCCACGACAGCATAAACCAGTTACTACTGCACTGTCTTGGCATTGCCACTAAATTGCTGCTAACTGAAGTGTTCAAGTATGACAAATTATTAAGATACAATGAACAGAGCCTCAAGACTAAATGGTTTCTGCTTTAACCATTTCAGAAACATTAATGAGAAGACAAGCTAACCTACCAATTCCTGTGGTGAACATGAATGTATTCCTGTTTTCAGTTGAAAACCAGATGAGCCAACGGATGAAAAAGAATTCTAAACAGCATTTGCAATGAAGATAAAATGAAAATATAATACATAATAGGAAGACCTAAAACAACACCATAAACCAACAGTTCTTTCCAAGCCTTCATCTATTTCATCATGTTTTATTTAAAAGCAGTATTTACCAATCAGTGCTTTCTCTTCTCAAAATACAAGCTACTAATAAAATGCAAAATTGCCAAACATTAAATCAATGCTCCCACGTTTATAGGATATGTACATTCACATTCCACCAAGCACCAATGAATTTTAGCAAGCTCCGAAAGTGCCTTTTAAGATTAAAAATGTCTTCTCATGGGAAAAAAATCCCTAACCCAAAGTACAAATGGTAGCATTTCCAGGAACCAGCACCTTCCCCTGTTAATCAGAATGCAAAAATTTCCATCTCTACTGCTCAGAAGTAACAAAATAACACTCTTATAATGATGTCATATTAAACACAGAAATAGGATATCTTCTACCTTCAGTACTCTGACTCACAGAAGCCTAGATGATAATCCAGCCCACAGAATTGGGACACATGAAGTTTCACAAGAGGATAATGAAACTTTTTTGTAAAAGTAGTGTTCAATACAAACAGCAGAACAGTGCTCAATGAACAAAAAAGTGAAATTCTTTTTATTCTGAATGAAGATGGCTAGTCTACTAGAAACCTGAACAACACCAGGCAAATGTGCTCAAATTGATCCATAGTAAATTAAAGAACAGGCAGCAAGACATAGCATCTATGTGAGGGCACAGGGCCAAGTAAAGTCAATTAACTTCTTGGCTAGTGGCTAGCCAGAGAAACTTTCCAAATTTATACATATTTCTAAAATTACTTAAACAAAAAAAAAAAAAAAAAAAAAAACCCCAAAAAAAAAAAAAAAAAAAAAAACCCCAAAAAAAAAAAAAAAAAAAAAAACCAAACACCCAAACCAAACAGAACAAAAATAAATAAAAACAAAACAACAAGAAGTAAAAATACATGATAGCTTTCCCCTTGCAAAATACAGAAGAATAACAACTATTTAAAGCTTGTAACTCCAACTTTTTCAGCTATAATTCAGATGAGAAATACTGTCTCTATTGACAGGTGAAAGAAAGAGCTCTCTTCCATGAAGGCACAGAAGATGAATCCAAGAACACTAAGTTCTACTGAAATATCATCTGCACAAACTTTCTGATCAGTGTGGAAACACAGACTTTCACGGGATCACATGAGTAAGAAAGATTTAGCAGCTAAAAGATAGGACTAAGACAAAGCTGGCACTAAGTTTTCACCATGGTAAGAAATTTTTAGACTTAACAGATTCTAGAACTGATAACACAGATGTATAGCACACCACTGAAGTCAGCACATCTTCCAGTTCAAGGCTTCTCCTTTTCCTTATTTCAACAAACAATTTCCTGAACTTCAGGGAATTCTGTGCAGAACAAGATTTTTCAGAGGCTGACCAAATTCCATGATTCCTTAATAAAAAGGCAGGAGCTACCAGGTAACAGGCAGTCATCTTTTGACACTGTCCATAAAATAAAATCATTAACCCTGCCGGAGTGATCAAGTCATGCTATCTGTTTTTTTTTTCCTTAGCCACAAAAGGGGCAGTAAAATTAATAAAACCAAAACCAAACCCACACACAAAAAACAAAATAAGAAACAAACAAAAAACCACACACATAAATTCTGTTGCAGTTAGTTACACACTTATTTCTACTTATTCCTACACTGAAGTGAAACTATGGATACCTTGCTGCCATGGCAAACAAATTCACTCAAAGATCTATCTTACGTAATCCTGAAATGTAGAAAGGCTGTAACTCATCTAATAATTTGCAACACTGCAATGAATAAATTACAGATGCTCATTTCCCTGATCTATTGTGCCCAAAATATAAATCATGTCGGGTTAAATACGCATTTGTTGCTTAAGTATCCTAACTTAGCTACCTTGAGAGACTTAGCTTCAAATGGGAGTTCCACAGAGGACACAAAGCACTACACTTCCAGCATGACACACTTTTGCAAAGAAGCTTGCAGCTAAATAGCATGAAAGAGCCCTAGGAATTCTAGGGCTAAAGCACATTATCATCAGATTTACAATGCATCTTCTTGTGCAATACTTGCTCCACTACCTGCACCACTTCAAAAACATTTCCTATGTGCCCCCTTTGAAAAGCTCCCATCCCTTTGTGGCCCCAGCTAGTCCACTGAAACACAACTCCAGCTTTGTATTCATTCAGAAGCTTCTGCCTGCTACAGGCAGGAGCGGAGTGCTGGCTGGACTCCCCCGCCCTTAACCTTAGAAAGCTTTTCCCTTCACCGAAACCCTTCTCCTCCTTTTCATGCTGTCTCTTTGTTCTCCGCCCTGAATGAGCAGTACTAAGGAACTCACGGGAATGACTTAAGTCACGTACGGCAAAGGCAGGCAGAAAAACAATACAAGCATACTCTGCAGGGCAGGAAACCACTACCGGTAGTTAAGGGAAAGAGTTAATCCCTCTCCCTTCCCTGTGCGGCAGGACCTGACAGGCTGTTGGCAACAAAAGCCACAAGGACACTACTACTCTCTTTCCCTCACTTCCAACCATGCATTCCTGCCGTAACTTTGTGCTAGTGTTGGTTGCCATGTGGCAAATAACCTCGCTGTTGTTTGGGTTTTTTTTTTAATTAATCACTAGGACTTCAAATTAAATTGATTAAACAACCCCATATTTAGGCTCTGAAGTTGGGGGCACTTAACAAACCAAATTTAGGCAACGACCTTTCGAAACGACCACACTAAAGAGTCAGCCAAGAAACCAGAGAGCACCAAGTGCAATTGTGTAGCAGGGAAGAGAGGAGAGGCCCAGGCCTCAACTTAAATGTCTGCAATTGCTCTACAAAAGTCAAACACATTGCAGGAAAGATTTCTAATGGTCTAGGAAGAACAGAATGACAGAATATTATCTTCTAGTTTACAAGCCCCAAAATGTCACAATTAAGACAGACAATTGTGCAAAATTCAGTTTGACTTCATCTCTTTGAAACATCTGTTTAAGTATTTCAGAGAATACAGAAACAGGTTTCTCTCCACACCTCCCACTTTGAGATTAACAAACTAACAGAAAAGTTGTTTCCTTTACACTCTCTAAGGTTCACAGTTCCTAGCAGCAAAGCCTGTTTCTTCTCTACGCAACATCTCGCAACCCCTCACCAAAAAATGAGGGGGCAGAATTGGGAACTGAAATTGAGCACATACTAAACCATATCTAAATGGCTTTTTTCTTCAGAGAACTGCTATAAATGTACACTGTATAGAACAGCTCTTCAGAAAGGAGAAAATAGAAAAAAAAAAACCCACCAGAATTTGGGACAAGGCCCCAAAGAATGAAAATCTAACAATGTCAAACAGTGTCAAAGTGCACACACGATGAATAATGTCTGCACCTCCAAATTCTGCGTTCAGTCTTCCTTTCTCAGGTTGGCTTAAAAGATGGGGGGGATGGCAAGGAACATATACAACCTGTACCCTATTACCTTTAATTATCGTACTCCTATGTTATCAGCCTTCTATTACTTGCTCTTCAATATAATCTTGAAAAGAAGTTCCTGATCCTGCTTGACCTTTCAGCAACACGTTAAAAAAATCCATATTACCTAATAATGGTGCTAAACACTCCAGCTCCTTCAAATATGGTGAATGTTACACTCAGACTATCACAGTCAGAGACAACTAACCCTTTAAAAGCTGGAGTAACAAATTCTGTACTATCTTAGTGAGAGGTCATAAAATATAAGAAAAGGTTGCTCAGCCTACTGGTTTTTCACATTAGTTACAGGGGCTGCCAGGATCTGCCAGGTTCCTCAAGCCATATTCCATGATTGCTGACAAGCTCAAGTTTTTTTGCCCTCTGAAAAGCAACATATTGTATTCAAACAGAACAGTTTTCTTGATTCACTGTCGTCATCAGCAGCACAATCAACCACTCCTGAAATATGTTTTTTTCAAGAGCTAAGACATGCTGATGCAATTATATTATCAGAAGAAAATGAAACTCTACAACTTTGTGGTCAGTGGCCAAGGATTGAAAGAAGAAACAACTTGAACAGGCATAGCAAGTTGCCTACAATTTTGGCAGCTACAAGAAACCAGAAGAGTACTTAAAAACACAAATGCACAAGGATCGAGAACAGCATAATCTAAAAAAAAACATAACTGGACAGTAGAGAAAACCAGCCTCCCCAATAAATCCCAGCAATTTCTCTTTGAAAAGAGTGCCTATCAAGCATTTGCAACCAGCCTTCTTGAGGAATCAAAATCTGTTTCAGCAGTTGGTCACATGGTCTCTATATTTCATACTACCACAGTCAAATCCTTACAGTTGGGGATAGGCCACGACACAGAAGACAGAGATACACTGTACTGAAGAGATTTTTCAGCCAAAAAGGGAAAAAGGCCAAAGGACTCATACCACATAAATGACCAAAGCGCTTGTGAAATCGAGGATGCTGAAACAGGAGCCCTGCAGTGTTTAGAAAGTTCTCACTTATCACGAAAGTTTTAACAGAAACTTTATTTGCCCTGGAGGGTTGGAAAAGAAGGAAAGCAGGCAAGATGCAGCTTGGTGGAGGCAGCACATACTAAAATAAGAGATATTTATCATAATGAAAGAAAGTTCATGACATCTCCACATCAACTTACTACTTACAACCACTTAGCAGCAACCTCTTTGAGGAATCCTCCTGTTCAAGCAATCTTTTCAGTATCATATCTTAGTTCTGTGCTAAAAAAGAAAACTTCTCAGGTTACATAGCAAAAGCCTGTAGCCATCACAATGATTTCAGACATATTAAAGTGTAACTGGCACAGGCACGTTTGACAGCTCTTCATGTTTTATGAAATGCCTCAGCTATGTATCTAAGTTGAGAGCACTCCTGACACTACATGCACACACAAAAAAACAACCTAAACTAAACACCAAAAACCCATGTATTCATATGTGAACCAGTCTTAAATTTTAAGCAGAAAAAGATGTTGTCACTCTCTTGTTAGATACACTGAAACAACTTTAGTATCATTGCAGGCATATGTCACCGCCACATTTTTCTGAACTGCCTTGGCTGAAGTGCATCTTGGATAACAATTCCGTAGTGCATAGGATAGTCTCAGAAGAGGTTTGTGGGAGATTTTTGGTAGAGCAATAGTTCTATGATTACAGTAGGCTGCAAACACTGCTGAAGTGCAAATATCAATTTTGAGAAGCTGGTACTTGGCCTCCAGTCCTTCATTCAGTTTTGCTCAAATTGCCACTACTGTGGCTGTCTCAAAATAACATCATGGTCACCTGCTAAAGTGATAGGAAGTAAAAGCTCAACCAGCTGCTTAAAATCTTGAACAAAAATTATTTAGGAACCCATTTGATGACACTGTCAAGAGGGATGAAAAATAAACAACAATTACACCCCAAGCTAAAGCCTAACAACAAAAATGGGTATTGGCAAAATATTAAAAAATAAACCAAAACATATTCAGAGATAAGCAGCTTGCTCCAGCTTAAACACAGCAGAACAGAAATCACAGGCATGCAAGGTAAAAAGCCTAAGCAATACTCTCCTTTACTAAAATCATGAGCTGGCAGAGGGAGGAGCACTTTCTTCTCACCCTATATCCATCTGAGCAAACATTCAGTTTAGGCCAAACAGGTTCTCAGACTTGCAGAAAGCCTTATCTATTCAAAACATAGACAAACCAGTTTACTTCTGTATGAATGTTAAGCAAGCAACCTGGGAGGTTAAACCAGTTCTAATGAGCAGCCAGCTTCTTTAGTATAATGGGAAATGACTGGCCTTCCCAGATGCACATAAACTGTTATTAAGACAGCTCTACCCTCCTATCTAAATGAACGGTTTCCCAAGAATCATTATGGGACTTGAGGGAAAGCCAAGCAAAAAAAGCATCTTCTTTATAGATAGTAAGTTTCACTGAGGAACAAAAAACTTCACTGCCTCTTCTGCAAGTTTCATGTATCCTGGAATAAACTGAAGTCACTTTTCTTCATTTTTTATACTAAGTCTGTTTCAAAGCCACATTCACACATAAATGATGAAACTGTAAAAATAACCCATAACTTTTTACGTTCATCTCAGTATCAAGTTGACCCATTCGAATGCTGTTTAAGAGGATTTACTACTTCTGCTAACCAAAAAAGATGCAGCTAAGTCTCTTCCTTGGATCAATATCTGAGGGGGTGGAAAGGTGAGAAGTGTACAGGGACCTGTGTGGACCATTACTACAGACAGGACCAGGCTCCATTGGATAGGTACAGCTTCAGGACTGCAGATTATAAAGATTGAGCCTCTCATTCAGCTTTCCTTTGCCAGTATTAACACACACTGACTTCCTCATATTGAGACTTTTCATTCCCCATACCTAAAGGAGAAAGCATGGAAAGCCAAAAGCAAGACAAGTGGCCAGCCATAACAAAGATGGAAAAGTTGGCAGGAAGGTGAAGGAAAGAGAAACTGGGTGACTTATTTCAGATCTACATGAAGCACTTCCCCAAAAACCTCTTCCCCATATCATTGCCTTCTATACTTACCAGGCCAATTGCTCACCTCTAACAATAAATTTATTTCCCTTCCTTATCCTTTTTGACTTTCACTGAGAAATCTAACCTGTTATTCCCCAGGAACCTACTCATCAGCATCAGATCTTCAGTCAGCTCCGGCCTCTCATAGACAAAATGTCTGAAAATTTCTGTCTCTGTTCAACAATCAGCTGTATTGCAGAGTTTCATATTCTAGGTATTTACTCGGCAATTTTGCATATAGAGGGGGGAAAAAAACCCAAACCAGCCCCAAACCAAAATCCAGTGGTTTGAAACAACTGACCAATAACTCAGCTACTACAGAAACTCAAGTTCCATGTCTGTGTTACAGTCATTGCTCAGACTACAGAGTAGCTGCAAACTCAGGTTTAACGTCCACTACATTTTGGCTGCTCTTCAAGTGACAGCATAACCTAAAGACATTTTTGGAACAAACTGCAAACATTAAAGTGGTATCAATTAGTTGTTATCATAAGATCACAGCACCATAGAATGATTTGGGCTGGAAAAGAACCTTGAAGATCATCTGGTTCCCACCCCGCTGCCATGAGCAGAGACACCTTCAGCTAGACCAGGTTGCTCAGAGCCCCATCCAATCTTGCTTTGAACAGCTCCAGGGACAAAAATACCACCTCTTAGGTTGATGCTGTAAAATCCTCGACCTCATCGGTGAATTCTGTCTCTCGAGACCCAAGCACTGCTTAAAAACAGACAAAATCAAACAGGCGGAAATGCAAGTTTCTGGCCAGAAAGGCGGCCTTGCCGGTCAGAGAGCGGCGGGCGGGGGCGAACAGCGGGGCACTGACATACCGACGGCATAACAGGACAAGGATCAGAGCCACGGCCTGCAGCTCGCCCGCCCAGCCCGGGCGCACCTGGGGGCGCTCCCGCGCCGGCCCCCCGGCCCTTTGTTCCCCCGCTGCAGGGGCAGCGCTGAGGCGGAGCACGGCCCTGCCCGGCCACCCCCGGAGCGCCAAGATAAGAAATAAACAAGACAGGGCCGGGCCGCTCG
>VXAZ01004481.1:91844-144861 GCA_013399875.1 Gymnorhina tibicen
GGCGGCGAGCGGCGGCTGAGGTACCGCGGGGGGACGGGCGGGGCCGGACCGGACTGGGCTGTCCGCCCCTCACAGCCGGCCGGGGGGCTGGGGAGGGGGAGGGAGACGCGGACCCCTCCGTTACAGGCCCGCCGAGGCACCTCGTACGCCGCCGGGCCTCCGAGGGATACGGGGAGGAGGGGTCTGCCAGCTCTTCCCCCGGCTCTGTGTGTGTGTCGCGGCGCGGAGGAGCTGGTTGGGAGAGTGTCCAGCAGGGCTGGGATCGTGGGCTTGTGAGGATGGTGCACCACAGGCGTTATCAATGTTGGTGTGTAGTGTGGCTTGGCTTCTGGATGGAGTGGCCCCTACAAGGTTTTTCTCTCTTTTTGGAGTAGAAAATGACCTTTTACCCACAGACGTTCCCCTCTTAGTGAAAGGAGCAGCCCCTACAAGGTTTTTTCCTCCATTTGGAGTAGGAACCCAACTCTCTGCACCCAGAGACATATGACAGTGTCAGTATCTAGTGTGGCTTGGCTTGTGTGTGGAACAGCCTTGACGACGTTTTCCTCTGTTTTGGGAGAAGACAATGACGTTAGCTTCTTTTCAACAAAGCTCTGCTGTAGTAAATTTAATGAACAGGCAACCTACCAGTATCTGAAGAGGGTCTGCAGGGAAGCCAGAGAGAGACTCTTCGTCAGGAACTATAGTGACAAGGAGTAATGAGCTCAAACTTAAAGAAGGGAAATTTAGGCTAGATAGCAGGAAGGAATTTTTTACTGTCAAAGGAGTTGCAATGCTTGAACAAGTTGTCCAAGCAGGTTGTGAATGACCTAACCCTGGCACTATTCAAAGCCAGTTTGGATAAGCCTTGAACAACCTGATCTAGTGAGAGGTGTCCCTGTCCATGGCACGAGGATGTTGGGACTGGGTCATCTTTAAGGTCTTTTCCAATCTCTCAGCATTCTGTGATTCTATAAGTTACTTGCTTAGCACTAGCTGTAAGTGGTGGCTAGGAAGAAGGGTGATTAGACATTGGAATGGGCTGCCCAGGGAGGTGGTGGAGTCACCATCCCAAGGGGCATTTAAGGACAGACTGGACACTTGATGTTGTGGTGTGACAGGGTAGCGTTCAGTCTTAGATTGGTCTTGATGCTCTCAGTGGTCTTTTCCAGCCTTACTTGTTCTGTGTGATTCTTCAGGTGATTCAATTAATTTTTTATCTCAAAGACAAGGAGTCTGTCTGTGGCCAGAGTGCCCCCACATCCTCACTGTGCCCCAGCCAGAGGAACTCTCCATCATGCTGCAAAGGGGTCACCTGAGGAGTTTAAGTAACTCTTTCTTATTAGTGTGTTGGATCTTGGCCTATTTGAAATTTTCACTGAGAGTGTGTGACATCATGATAAGTTCTGCAGTTTCCTATCAGTTAATAACGGGCCTGGCATGCAATAACATGGAGCAGCAGGCACAGGGCACTGATAACAGTGGAGGACTGAATAAACAGGAAGGGTCAAAGATGTGGAAGCTGTCACTTCTTTCCCCATTTTCTCAGAGTTCTTCCATTTAATAAGTTAGTTGCATGGACAAAATCTGAGTGCTCCCTTTATGTCAGCTTCTTTTTAACTAAAGAGTATTGTAGAAGCTATGAAAATGTTCAAGTTTTCCCAGGAAAGTACTTTCTCACTGATCTCTTTGTATAACCTGCTGTATAAGTTATAAATCAAATCTGTCTTCATTTAAAGGTAACTTTCAGTTTGGGAATGAGTTTAAAAGTCTTAGGAAACTGCACAACTACCAACTTTCCATTCCAAGTTTTAATGTATGCTTTAAGCAATATGCGTGGTACTTTTGACAAACAATGCTTTCATAGGTATATTGCACTGTTTAAGGTTTTCTGCCATATCTTCCTCTATGTCTCCTTTCCCACTTTGCTTTGCTTGTTGCCATGAGGTGTAGCTTGTATTTCGTTGATGCAAATAAATACAGTAAATTTTTTTTGCCCTGCTATCTATTTTAGATATGAGGTTGTATATGGAAGTAGTGCTTTCAACAATAAGGAACTCTTGGTCACTTTTCCTAAAAGAGATCTGAAGCCTCCTCATGCTTAGCCAAAGTATTACCATATTCCAGTAAACATTATTATAATGAACTGACGGTAGTTTCTTTTTCTTCCTGTCTGACCAGGAAAGTCAGGTATCCAAGCTGAAGGCATTAGCAGGCTCTTTCTCATGCTCCTATGTGCATGTGAATTCAGTTCCACCCTCTGGTTTGTTGAGAACTCTATACCTTTCAGTATGTTTTAGCCTTATGAAGTGGTGGAAGACTGTTGGGAGTTGTTTTACACAGGTCATACATGACTCAGACAGATATTCAGAATAGCAATACTAAACATGCCATTGAATTTGTCATTTTGCTTCAAGCCATCCACATGGTTTTGAGCTCAGGAGAAAAAATTATTGGAGACATTTTGTTTTCCCAGTAGAGTGGTATATTAATCTTAGATTATTTTCCCTCAGTCTTGCATCTGGAGTTTGCATCTGCATTACTCTTATCTTTCAAGGCATGATTCCCTCAGCAAAAGTAAAATATCTACTTTCTTTTTTCTTCTTTTTTTTTCTCTTTAGGAAAAAATGTGCCTCAGAGACTGCTGACCTCAGACCTTGCAGAAACCTTCTTTATCAGGCAAGTGCCTCAGTTGGTCAGTTAGTAAGTTAGTAAGTCAGTTAGTCAGGTATACTCAACAAAATCATTATTTGCCTACTGAGATTGCTCTCTCCTCTCTTTTGGCAAGACTCTTCAGGCCTTTTCCATTCTCTTTTGCAAAGAGCATGCATACGGATAAATGTAGTCAGCACAGTCCTGAAAGCAAAGGTGGTTCATGGTGAGCATATAACTGAATATTATATAGCTGAGTTTGGCTGTATTTCTTGTACCAGCTGAACTGATTTGTAAACCCAAAGTTGATGCAAACTCTTAATAATGATGCATTAACAGACTGCATGAAATTTTAGTAGGATAATCCCAAGTCAGTTTTAACAACGTTCTCACAGAATATGTCTTATCAATTTATATGTTGCTATATTAGGTTTTTTTTTGTTTTGTTTTGGGTTGGTTTTTTTTAGTTTCCATTAGTAAACGTGCCCTTTGGATTTTCTCCTGCTGATTTTTAAAATATAGGGAGATACTTAGTACTAGAGATTGTTGTATGTTGCTTATTCAAGTAAGACTATGTTCACAAAAAAAATCTAATAAATCCTGTTTCCTCAGAAACACTTTTTCTAAGTACACCATCAATCATTTCCATTATTTCTGTTTTATAATGTTATATTTGCCTACACCACTTTTTCAAAGTCCAACTTCAGGAACACTAAGGAACCTGGATAAAATGTATCACCTCAGGATCTAGCTGATTTAGGATTTAGGCTATTAAACTCATAGGGTATTCAACACTTTCACTGTTCATCATGTGTAGTTCATGCCTGCTGTTGTTAACTGTTTCTGAATGCAGTCTGGGCATATCTTTGAACTCCTAAAGAAAGAAAGCATAAATAACTGTAGGATCCAGTTTGCTGAGTCAAATCCATTCACAAAGTGCCGTTGTCAACCACAGAGAGGGGCCATGACCTGCTACTACCCTGAAGCAGGAAGTAATTAGATAGCTTCTGATGAGACAGGTCTCAATTTTTGCCCTATATGTAAGAATTTGTCTTTATTTTGGGAATTTTCGCCTGCTTTTCTCTTAAATGAAATATGCTAAATTTATGCCCTCAGTATTTCAATGTAAGCTAATGTATGTTCAGGGGCTGGATTACAGAATAAATATACTCTGTTTTATTATGCTTCAGTTCTTAAAAGTTGGTTTATATTATCTAAAACAGGCCAATCTTATTAGAAACTTTTTAATACAAATGAAACCGATTTTTTTGTTTGTTTCTCTTACCGTGGAAGAAAATGTTGAGGGGTTAAAGCCTTCTTGTTCTTAAGAAAGTGTGACCTGTGGTATTTGACTAGTTGGAGATGAATTAGCTTATCCAGCTTTTTTAAAGGGCAGGGGTAATGCTTTTGCTAGTAAAAGGCAACTGGCAAAAGGAATTGCAGGTTCTGGCTTGCACACTGGCCCACCATCACTGTCTTAACTTTATAATTTTTTCAAGAACTGTTGGTGGATACCAGTACTGCATCAAGAGGAAGACACTCAAAATGCAACTGAAATAAATGAAAACCCGAAACTCCATTTTTCTCATCCAGTTCACTCTCAGCCCATCCCATAAAAGACACATTGTTATCCAAATTGTCTTTCAGATGTTAAGCAAATTGTACCATGCTCACAAAGTCAATACAGTAAGGTTAATAACTTGTATCTCACAGCAGTATCGCTTGTGTGTTACCTCATTGTTTACTTCTCAGACATCAAGAGAGCCTCTTATTTCTTTTTCACTATGCTTGCACATTCCTTTGGTAGTGGGTCCTAAAAATCTCTGTGATTTTGAGAGCGTATTATCATATGGTACTTCCCTGATAAACTCAGAAAAGTTCAAATACTTCAGAAAACTATGGAGAAAACTCTGACTTTGGATAGCTGACAGCTGTTTAACATATCATGGTAAAGACTGGATTGTTTTTCATGTCTTTATGAGTCATGGCATAGGGTATTGTTGTAGCTGTGCGTTAAGTTGAACATTGAAAGTCTTAATAATACTTTTCAGATCTGAAAAATTAAGAAATAGTACATCCACATTACTGTATGTCTTCATTCCCTCACCTTTCAATGTGATCCGTATGAATTTCCAAGAATAAAAGTCATTGTACTTGCAGTATTGTTCATTATAGTTCTCCTTTTTTTGCTTAAATCTGCATGCATTATTCATACAAATTTCCACAGAGGGAAAAATGTAGCTTTTAAAAGGTCTATAGATTCTTACTTGAAATGTAAAAAAAATTAGTGTTACTTTCTGTCAGTGATCACTCTGAGAAAAACTGAAAATAAACAAGGTGATTGTCTGTTCAGATGGTTAATCACTGACAGATTTACAAATAAAACTCTTATGATTTTACAAACAGTAACTTGCATTCCTTTCTATTGCCAAACCTTTTGTGGACAGTTTAGTCTGAGGTTGTTTACACTCTAGCTATCAAGAATCCTCATGGAGATAAACCTGATCCCAGTCTACTGGGATGCAATTTCAAGCTGTAACTTAGCCCAAATGGAATGGAGGAGTAACTCCTTGTCTTTTTCCCCCTTTCTCTATTGTTTTACTTGAAGCAAGTGCCAGTAGTCTGAAGGTAGGATGAAATAAAGCTGGAATTTTAAGATTTGGGCTTTGTTGTTGTTTTTAATGTAGGAAAAAGGCCCAGCATTTTTGTCAGTTTTTTAAACTTTGCAATTGACATTTTTAACCTTCTGAAGTTAATTGTATAAATTCCAGTTTTGATGTGAGTATTGTTAGATGTGGCTTGGTTTTCATCCCTCAGGGTGGAGTTGTGCTTGCATTTATGAAAACTATCCGTGTGAAATGGCTAAAAAGAGAAAAAGTCTTAAGTATAACCAGAAATCATTTATCAGAACTTAATCTATTTTCAAGTACTGCATTTTTTTCATCTGAAGTAATTTTATACATTTGGTACTTTTCTCAGAGCTAGTGTAGACAGGAATTAATTTATTGTATTAAAGAATAGAAACAGAGCAATAAAAAACAATTCAAATCTTCTTTGCAATTATAAAATGAAACAAAGTAAAACAAATCTATAGAAAAAAATAAAACTTTAAAATAATTTAATGTCTGAAAAGCCTGTGGTGTAGAACCCAGATCTGAAAATGATTATATGAGGAAAAGGTTGATGAAATACTGTCATTTATTTTTTCATAATCAGACAAATGTAATGGATCAATGGATGGAATTTAGTATGACCCACACTAACTTGCTCCTGAATTGCATCAACATTATTAACAGTGACTATTTTAGGAGTGATTAGATATATGTGATAAAGTCTGGTTCTGGAAGTCTTCTCTGAAGACTCTGACATGCTTGGTCTTTATCAAGGCTGGTTGTCTCTGAAGACTGAGTCTTCATTACCTTATTTAAGAGTTAAATCTCCTACAGATTGCTTCTTAGTTGTACCAGCTGAAAGAGCAACACTTGCTAAACACACTGTGAGGCGAGATCTCTTAGAAGCTATTTTAGTACTGTTATCTAGCCTATCATACATTCAAACCACTGCAGATGACTCTTTGGCTGCTGTGGTTGCACTTGAAGAAATATGAACTGCAAGGTTCCAGTTCTAGGTATTTTGTTTGAAAACATTCAAGACAACCTTGAAATCAGAAAATTCCTTCCTCCTTCAGTCAGACATTTTTTCTATTAATGCATTTTAACATTTTCCTTGTAGAGATTGCTTTTTTTAACATGCTATCTCAGAGATAAGAGGACATTGTTACTGTCTCTACTGAGGCTTGAATTCAGAGAAAGTATGTATTCGTTCTTTTGAAGTGATACCCTTCTGTTCTGCAGTACCTAGTCTACACAAGTCTTGTCAGCTCTTCTGTGCAATGATCTTATTCAGAAAAAGTGCTGGAAGTAATGAGAAAAATGTACACAGCACTTGCTGGCTGTCCAGAAGCAGCAAGTAAATTAAAATATGAACAACACGACCATTAAGCACCGATCGTTTGTCTTGTCTAGAATTCAGTGATGGAAGCAGCTGGGAGTGAGACTGAGGCAGAGCTTCCACTCCCCCTTTATATAATCTTTGCAGTATTGGTATGTAAGTGAAGACAAAGTGTCTCAGGGTGTTTTATGCAGAGAGAAAGACTGTGCAACAATTTCTCTTGGGCACTATGCTTGTGTCAAAAAGGTTATTGGGGAAGTAATATATGTTACAAAATGAAGGACTGAAGTAGATACACGTAACTGGCATTATGTGCAAAAAGGTAGAGAAGGTGAGCATCTGTGTATTTTGTTTTCATGTTCTGTTGCTAACTTTGGCATCTTAGTTTGGTATTTCAAGAAAAGTGGGTGAGCAGAAATGAAGGCAAGTAATGAATGCAGTAAGTACTATTAATGGTAGGCAGATAAGAATTTAGAGTGTTGTTGTAAGGAACATACAGAGAGGGAAGAATTGGGGTGGATGTCTTGAAGGCAGTTCAGGGGAACTGATTTAAACTGGTGTGATCTTGATAATTCATGTCTTGTTTGCAAAGTGCAGCAAGCAAGCAGTGACAGAGGAAGTTCACGTGTTAGTGTAAGAAACACTCGACTTCCAAAGGAACAGTTAAATCATCTCCATGTCTCTGACACAATAGGTATTTCTGAAAAAAAAAACCCAAGAACCAACAAGCCAAAACCCTGTGTAATACTTAATGGGATGTAGTTCTTATTGGCATGTTGGTGTATTCTAACAGAACTGATGTGGAACAATGGAGGAATTATCATGTACCAGTTCCCTGGCATTTACTTCTGGTTTTGTTCTGAGAGGTCAACCCAGAAAAAACAGTGGGACAGAGTAAAAATTAGTGGACTGATACTTAAGGAGGAAAAACGTAGGAACTGAAGATACCAGCGTGCACAGTTGTGGAAAATGGCTGTCTCAGAATGATGCAGTTTAAGAAAGAAAAGCTTCTTCAGGACTGGATACAGGCAGGTAATGTTGAGCTAGGGAGGCATCACAGCACACCTACCAGTCCAGATCCTCAGCACTAGAGAACTGCTGCTCAGAAAAATGCCACAACATCTTAACCTCATAGCTTTAACTATAGCAATGTAATTGCGTAACTAGCTATGCAGAGAAATGCTGTAACTCCTTGTGTAGGCCCATGTTCCTATGTAAGACCTTTCTACAAAGATCTGGTCTTTTATTCATTGGTGTATATGAAACATGTGTAAATATTGACCTACTTTAAACATGCCTGTTTATGAGTCACTGGTGTTCCACCTTTGAAAGAAGTTACTCTTTCCAAATACTATGACACAGTTGCTTGTTGAAAGCTGTAATTAGCAAAAAATTGACTATAGTTACAGAAATAATAGTCTCAGTTCAAATTGGCACACTTAGGATAACTTAGTTTATTGTTTCACTTCATATATTCTTCACTATTCCATTTTGGTTTTCACAGTGAAAGCCCAAAGATACAACAAGAATTAATGAAATCTCCCCTTGTTCTCCACGAGTCTGCTCTGCTCTCATGGTACTTAAATTATACCATTTACACTTTTTAACAATACTCTTAGAATGTATCAGCTTCTCTTGTGTTGCTGGTACAGAAGGCAGCTCCCACAAATGTAAGGAAGCTTGAAAAGAGCTCCACTTTTTCTTGTACTAGAAAAAATCTGGAGGGTGAGAGTAGCTGTCTTAGGGAAAAGATGACGCTTTCTTATTAGCAATAGACTGGCATGCTGAAATCTTGTCAGGGTAGTCATTACAGGTATCCACTAAAATCCTGATGACTTGTACTCCGTTTCAGTTTTGCAATTAATTCAGGGCCAGAGGGTGTTTGGTGATGTTTGCTAGACAGCAATGTTTAAATTAAAAATGACACATGAGCTGTGAAGTGTGTCAGAGAAACACTGATGAAAGCTTGTAAGCTGGACTAGGAAACAGAATGATACCAGTCTTACTTGCCTTCAGAAACCAATACTGGGATTTTATGTCAGCTTCATATGAAAAATACTTCAATTCCGTATAGGCACAGCTTCGGTATGACTTTTCATGTCACTTGACAGAGTTAGCTTCACCCTTCTGATTTCGTAATATTCACAGCCATAGTTCATTTCACTTCCTGATTGCAACAGGAATGATTCAGCAGTGTGTTGGAAACTATTTTATTTTGCATGTCTCCAACTGTAGGTTAGTGCTGTAGGTTAATAAATGTCAGCCTTAGTCATTCTGATAGCTAAAAGTGTGAAACAAATATAAAACAAGTGAGTCTAACTAGGGAAGCCTGATAATACTATTTTTCTTTCAAGTTTTCCCCATGCTTCCAGCTGAAGCTTGATAATGCACAGAAAATACAAATGAAGTTTAAAATGCATTGGGTGATTCCTGTGTATCCAAATGAGCATTTAACATTAAAACCAAAATGTCCTTGTTTCTTTATTCATATAAGTGGTGAAAGTTAAGTTTCTGTGTTAGCTTAGCCTAGCAGGAATGACATGGTGTGTAATAGCTAAAATTCTTGATAATGTGGAGTCATTAAATTTTTTTTCAATAAACACTCCTTAGAATATGGCCAGTTCAGTAATGACCTATTCCTATGCAATTTCTCTTATAAAGATTTCCAGGTAAACTATCTGACTAATTTTTTTTTTTAATCTTTAAATCATAACAAAGTTATTTAATATTTGTTTGCTACTGCACAAGACCTCTACAGCAAGCTCAGTGTTTGGTAAAAATGGATATATTCCTTCTTTTTTTACCACATTTTTCTCCCAACAATGACTGCTCTATTACTTCAGGAATTTGTTGTGTATATGAATAGATGAGTATACATATTGTTTGTAACTATGTTTAAAATGTCTGTGCACATATGTTTTAATATATGCATATGTATATATTTCTTTTCACATTTTAGAGCTGTGATGGCCAGTCACCAAGCAGAAGTTCAGAGTTTGAAGCTAGATAATGATTCAGTTATAGAAGGAGTAAGTGACCAGGTACTGGTGGCAGTTGTGCTCAGTTTCACTTTCATTGCTGCTCTGGTATATACACTTTTAAGGTGAGAATGTGTTGACAGGAACTAGTCAACATACCTGCGTTTATAAAAATCCTAACTTTCTTGACAACTTTTTGCATTGGTACATAAAAACTGTGGTTTTGTGACAGTAATTAAGTGATTGTTTGATTGCTTACTATGTTTAACTAATTGCTTGGCACAGCTGGAATCAAAAGTGGAGTTTAACTCTTCCTTATCTTCAGATAATCAAGCTGAGTAGTGTTCATCATTCCGTAAGACTTTAAATGGTTAAATTCACAGTCTGTATGGCTGCTGTGTCGCATTTGGTTACAAAGTACAGATTTGTCAACAACTACAAAATTAAAATTGGAAGTATTCCTCCAATGTATGTTCTAGCTGCAGTCTCCTTCCAAGAAAAAAAACCAAAAAACAAACAAACAAAAAACCACCCCAAATCCAAATAAATTGACTGATTTTTTTTTAATGAGTATGCTGTAAAACAGTGGACTTCAATATGCATTCCATACAGGAAAATGTTAAATTCAGAATTCAGTAACTTTAATGATCAAGTCATCAAAGCTTACTTTCATTTCAGAGTTTTTCTTTACATCCTAACAAATATCTTAGCCTATATGTTTTGGGAAAATTAGTCTAAGCTTCAGATTGGCTCTTTTTATTTTATTTTATGGATGTGTGTAAACATCTGAATACAGAACAGTTTTCAAAACCAAGAGAACTCGATTTTAGTGACACATTGGCATCGTGGAACTTACTGAAGAGGATATGTCCACATGAGAAATATTGCTGGGGTAGAGTTACTTGACAGCAAGCTACAAAATAAACTATAGGAAGAAAAACTTGATTGGACTGCAAGGTGGTGCTGCTGTTCAGGACCAGGAGATCACAAAGGAATCTAAAGAAATGCATTCACTTCACCTTGCTTTTTTTCTGAAGTTGTTTCAGTTACTCAGATTGCTTTAAGAATGCCTCTTTTTAATCTGCTCTGTTATGATTTTTCTCCCCCTTATATTGACATTTTTGGCAGCTGTGACTTGAATTTTAAGTGTTTAGTTTGAAAGTCAACTTTTTTTTTTGAACTTTAGAAAGGCAAGTAAGAAATATTAAAAAAAAAAGTGAGTGGAACAAGGGTCAGCAGTTGGCAAGAGTAGCAGGAGTTCAGTCAGAATTAAGTGCAGGAAGATGATGCATCAATTATGAAGAGTTTCTTAGGGAGGAACATAAGGCTAGTTATTGACTGCCTCTGCAGTATAATGAGATAGGTAAAAGGTTTGACTGTGAATCCTGTTATGTACCTTGATGGTTTATTTTCTGGAGGGGCAAACAAACTGAAAACACAAAGCTTCCAGGCTTTGGAGGACTGCATTGTATGATTCGCGGCCAGTGGCAGGACTCAAGGAAACACATGAAGCTGAGTCAAAGGAGATTTAGGTTAGATATCAGAAAAAAGCTTTTCACCCAGAAGGTGGCTGAGCATTGGAACAGGCTCCCCAGGGAAGTGGTCACAGCACCGACCTGACAGAGTTGAAGACGTGTTTGGGCAATACTCTGAAGCATATGTGTCTTGAAGGCCAGGAGTTGAACGCAGTGATCCTGATGGGTCCCTTCCAACTCAGCATATTCTATGACTGTGATTCTATGACTGACAACTGAAAGTCTTACCAGCATCCTCTTAGCTCCCTGCTCTGCCTTCTGGTACTTTTTTGAATTGTCTGTATTCAGCAGCCCTCTTCATCTACCTCCTTTGTATTGTTGCCATCAAAATCTGCACAGTATGCTAGAAAATCTGTACAGTACAAAAATGGTAGTACTTTAAATGTATTTAGCACTATTTAGAAGGGGAAGTAAGGGAGAAAAAGAGTATTTTCTTTTTCTTCTCTAGTTACCTTAGACAGTACAGTGGTCTTTGTGTTCCTTACACAGTGTTCATTACCCCAGTTTTTTTCTTTGCCTTTCGTGCTTCTGTATCAACAGAACTAAAATACCTAAGTTGGTTAGGAACAGGTCATGGGTAAGTATACAGGAAAAAAAGCTTACAGTAATGAATAGTTGCAAGAACTGAATAAAAAGGGCAACTAGGAGCAAGGAGTATGTGTTGCAGTAGATTTTAGGGAGCAGAAGCAGAATATGGAGAGAACTGTTAAGGGATATGGTTGTTGTACTTGTTTTCAGTTGAAAGAACTCAATGAAGCATCATATCAAGGCTTCATTCATGCTTCTGGTGGAGAAACTTATGAGCCATAATTAACATATGTAACAAATTGCAGATGTGTAGTTCAGACACTGTATGATACTTTTGTAAAGCCTGTATGCTTTTGAGTTACAAATTTTGATGAAATGAAGCCAAATTTTTTCCATCATCTTTTAAACTGGAGAGTAGGTTGTCACATTACAAAGGAGATTGTGAGAATTCAGTGTATTCAGCAAATTAAAGGAAGCCTGACCCTTTAAACTCCTACAAGAGATTCCCCATTTGTCCTAGATGACTTACCTGTTCCTTCTTTATGGATCTAGAGGTTTAGATCTTTTTAATCTCATTTTTCTGTCCACTGTATGGTTTGATTATGAGATCAAGTTAGTATTTTCAGCAGAAGTGAGATCTTACTCCTTGGAAATTAACAGTGTCCATCACTGCACAGTGATGCACCAGTCCTCTTAAGTACTGTCCCTCTCTTTCCTTGTCTGAGACTGCACACTGCATTAGTAGGCAGTCTTCCTCCTTCCAATAATAATAGTTTGGTGGGGCCCTCTGTAGTACATAATACAATCTTTCCACATCATGGGACCTTTTTCGTCAAGTTTTGGCATACTAGCAGTCAGAAATGGGGCAATAAAAAGCCTTTGCATCTAACTTTATTTCTTTCTGGCTTGTGTTTGATAATGCCTTTAATTACATGGCACCATACTGGTTTTTATTTATTTCATTTTCCTTCTCACACTAATTGCATAACAGATGTTATGGATTTGATATATCTTGAGCTCTGCCTGTCCCTTCCCGAACATTGCATGGTTTTCTGCTACCTCACCATCTTATGCATAAGTGACAGTACATGCTGTACCTCTACAGCTCTACAAATGTTCTCATCATTTCAGCATAGTATGTGATACTGGGGTAAGGTCATATAAACGAACACTTTCAGTAGCAAATTTGCAATTAGTTGTTTATGGAGAAATCAGAATAAACTGTCTTATAATACACACCTTCCACTTGTGTGTGAATCAAATTGAATTTCAAAATATATCAAAGATTCTGGCAAACTGAAAATGTGAAATATGTTCATTTTGTAGCTTCTGAACAAAAAAATACTTTTATACATATAACATGTATGACAGACAACATCCACAAAATCTGATTCATGGAGACCAAGAGTGCATAAGAAGGGTTTTTATATAGCCTTCCCATCATCTAACTTTCATATGTCACCCACATTAGTGTTAAATAAATTTGCTTTTTACAGATAGCCATGTAAATATTAGCATGAAAAATATGGCACTTGTCTATTTCTCTTTGAAGAAAGAATGAAGCAGACAAAATGTTAAACATAGCAGTAATATAGTATTACGATTGCCCACATTAAATGAAGGAAAATATTGCAGAAGCTCCTAGAGCCATTGAGGAAACTATATAATATAACTGCAACCAGAAAATGTCCTAGGAGTTCAGCCAGTCCACCCCTCATCTCTGACAGAGGATCAGCTTGCCTCAATATCCCTGGAAGCACTGCAACCTGTTTTTTGATTTAACTGTTAGTCAAGGATGGATGAAAATAGCCTGAGTTAATCTTGTCTGATTTTGTACACTATGCAGTTAGAAATGTGTTTCCACAAGCCTTAGATAACTGTGGGAAATAATTGCTCATATTTATAGAATGAAAGCCTTATCCTGTCCCCCTTTCACTCCATGAACAGTCTTCTATATAAGCTGACATTTCTTAAGTCTTTCTCTAATGTTTAAAAAATGTGGGCAGTAGTTCTTATTATCTTCTGAACTTCCTCCAACTTCTTTATATGTTTCTATGCATTTAGCCCAAAATGGAGAACAGAATCCAGCTGAGACCTCAAGAGTCCTGAGCAGAATGTATCATCATTGAAATCCAAATGAATAAATAAAGCATAAAAATTCTCATTTTTTAATATACTGTTGACTCATATTTATTGTAACTCAACACCTCTGATTGTTGTCAGCACATTTTTAATTTCAATTCTGTCCCATTGTGCTTTTGAATTTCAAATTTGTAATATAGCCATCCTTCTTTCTTCAGTGTGTCCTTTCCCAATGATTCCTCTTGGCATATCTAACCTGTAGTTTGCTTGCCTGTAGAATCTTTCTTTTTTAAAGAAAGAGTGATTTTAGAAGAGTGGTTTCTTTTTATATCCAGTCTGCTGATAGTTACATAAATTCAATATTCTAAATGTAAGTTTGTCTACCCTTTCTTATGCAAATGTCATGTAGCAGATAAAATTGAAGTGATTAGGTTTCAACTCTATGACTTAAGCAGTGGGTGAAAAACTAGTTCTTTATGGGTGGACCAACAAATAAGAAACTAGCAATGGAGAAAAAAATGAAAAATATTTCTGCAAGCTTAATAAAAAAGCTTTCAAGCAACTTCATTTTTTGTAGGTTCATGGCTTAATTTTTTCTCAGATTAAAATCTAGTTTTAACATGATTTAAAGATTGGTTATGGAGTCTCTGAAAAATCTTGCTGCTGTACAGCTTTAACTGTCCAAAGTAACTTTAAGATCCAGAATAAATTCCTGTTTCCTTAAATATTTGTGTACGTCCTTTAAAAACCTTTATAGCAGGAAAGAATGATTTTTTGCCCTTTGTTCAAGTTTCATATTTGTTTCAGTGAGTTGTTTTTCAGTGTTGGATCACAGGGGTTTTTTATTGCTTGTATTTCCTTTCACAGAAATGAACATCAGAACATACATCCAGAAAATCAAGAGCTAGTGCGAGCTCTTCGTCAGCAGCTTCAGACTGATCAGGTGCTGTGCTAAGTGTTGGCATTATTCAGCTCTCTGATGTGGGGTACTGTAGGGTTCTCTGAGGTTCTGGAAGAAGCTGGTCTTGAAAGTTGTGGAAGCTTGCTTACTGTACAGAGGCATCGTTGAAATTTGTCAAGTAATGAGATAATGTAGCCTTTTTTTAAGGGATGCATTAAGTAATTAAAACTATTTGGCTGGTTCTTTTTTCAAAGACATTTTTGCCACAAGGTGGAGTACGTTAGATTATGCTGTATGCTTCCTGGAATGTTCCTGGGAACTTAATGGTAAAGGAAAGGGAAATCTGGAGTACAGTTTGCTGAGACAGGACAGGGGTTAGATGTTTAGATTGATAAACAGTGTGTAGCAGAACAATAGCACAGCAACAAGAGCCAAGCAACAGAGTGAGAGAGGAACTTTTTAGCAAAGCCTTTAGTCACAGGACAGGGAGCAGTGGTTCTAAACTGAAAGAAGCTAGGTTGACATGGGACATAAGGAAGAAATTCCTTATTGTGGAAATTGTGAAGGTGGTGAGGCACTGGAATAGGCTGCCCAGAGAATTTATGGATACCCCATCCCTGGAAATGTTTAAGGCAGGGTTGGGTGGGGCTCTGAGCAGCCTAGTCTAGTGGAAGGTGTCCCTACCTATGGCAGGACAGTTGGAACTTAGTGATCTTTATAGGTCCTTCCAGCTCAGACCATTCAATGATTCTATGACTGCATCCAGTTTGGACAGGTAGAGTGTAGGCCATGCTTTTGGAGAATATTGAGAACAGTCTTTCATCATGATACTTCTTGAAATAACAACAGTGCGTATTTATGTGGAAGACCAATATGGCAAAATGGGGAGAAAAACTATTTCATGACAGTGACATACACAAGCTGATATCTGTGTTTGGGCTTGGAAACAGTAAATGCTACAGCTGGTAAGCAACACAGTTCAGTTACCTGGCTCTGGACAGAACTACTGAGGATAATGAAGTAACAATATAGATCCAAGTTTGTTATTCATGCCCCAGCATGTCTAACCTGATTCAGTGTGAAGGACCAAGGTTCCTTCTTTGTGGTCTTTAACTGGTTTGAAGCACATACTTATTTAACAGATGAAGGGAAAATAACGGTCCTTTCAAAAAAAACTTGCTTATTGAATCAATGCATTCAAGTATGTTTGATTTTTGCATTTAAATATATTTCTCATTTCACATAGTTCTGCATTTGACAGTTTGATTTATAGTAAATGAATACCAATTTATTATTATTTTTTAGAACTCAGTAGACGTACATAAAATAGTATCTCTAACACTTTACGTTTTCCTGTTGTTCCAGCAGGATGCTTCTGCTGGTGATCGGCATCGCTTCTATACAGATATGTCCTGTCCAGTGTGTTTGCAACAGGCTACATTTCCTATAGAAACAAACTGTGGACATCTCTTCTGTGGTAAGCAAGAAAAGCTCCTAGTTGCAAAGATAAAACTAGAACAGAATTACAAACTTTTGGCACTAGTACAGGTGTCCTTTGTTTGCTTTTAACTGTTTATCTTTTAGTCTGCATAAGATAATTCTTTATAAATAGTCGAGAAAATACATGAATAAACAATCACTTTAAGATTGTGCTGCACTGTTTTCTATGCTATAAGGAATGAAACTGGTTAATTTTAAAATGTCAAAGAGTATAATTTTTTCCAGTTTAGTAAAAAACTGAAGAGTTTGAAAAACATTTGGAAATGTACCATTTAAAAAACCTGGTTTAGAAAGAATAAAAGTTTCTTTATCTCATAGAATATTTTTTTCTTGGAAGTCCTGCAGAATTATGAGTAAATTCACAGTTGATTAAAGTGTTTGGTTTTGGGTTTTTTTGAGGCCATGTTTGTATATAGACACCCTATGTAGCATTTTGCTTCGTCTCCTTCAGGTTCCCAGTAGGATTCTTTCACTACATTAATCTAGTTTTATGACGTATGTAGTGCATGCCATGCCTAGTTGTTTAAATGAAAAAATAAGAAAGTTTGGAAAACAGATAAAGTACTCACATTTTTAAATTTGTCTTCATCTGTTGAAACACTGATGATAAAGCCAAGTTTTTATGATAAATTTTACATCTCTTGACATTTTTGTGGCTTCTAAATTTTAAACTGGTAAAAATTTTAATTATTTGCTTCTTCACTTAATGAGTAAAAATTTGTTGCATTTTCAGGAAATAATGCCTTAAAATTACTGATTAAGTTGAACCTATTCAGGATTTTTCTCATTAATAGCATTGAATTTGAACATGTTAGTTCTTGCTATCGTGGGTGAATGCTGTATACAAAATAACTTTGGAAAATGTAGATTTAACCTAAGTGCTTATATACTCTTTCTGTTGTTTCCCTTGGTGTGTAACATATTACTTCAGGCAATGTGTTTTTCATCTCAGGAGTTTAAGTGTGTGTCACTTACCTTCACCAGGTTCCTGCATTATTGCCTACTGGAGGTACGGCTCATGGCTGGGTGCCATCCGCTGTCCAATCTGCAGACAGACGGTAATATTTTAAGTCATCATGGACCTGTCAGTTTGGCTGTCTACGATAGCCTGCCACAAGGCACTTACATTTGAGCTGCAATAGTGAGGATGGCAGATAAAGAAGTCTCAGAAGCTGAAAGAATATAGAGGGATATGTGGGACAGGAATGGTGGACATTCCATTTTTCCAAACTTTTTGCTTTGACAAATGGCTCCAAAAGTTCAGATTGTTCCTGCAACTCAAACGTAAGTGACCTGCACTGATAACTCAGCTATCTTTCTGTGAAGGATATATGAAAACAGAAAATTGTGAGATTTTAAGTATGATCCTTTCATGCTTTCTGTTCAGGATGCTATTTAACTTCTTTTTCCAGAACTTGGATCTGAAAGGCCTGGCTGTTGTGGTAGACTGCCAATAGCAGCACACTGCTAGTGCCTGAGAAATACCCTCTCCCTTCCTTCTCTCCCTACCAAAAGACCTATCCATGTCAATTTCTTATTTTGGCACTATTTTTACTTGTATGTATTATTAATTTCATCTTTGTAGAACAAGCATTAACTTACTTCCTACGCAACTTACTTACATTGTCAGTTTGGAATATGTTCCTGCAACTCCTTAAGGCTTAGGATCTCTGAGTCTGATAGTGTATGTTTTAACAAAAGTACATCTTATTTTAACAGTGGACAAACTACAGAGCTAGTAACTTCTGATGAATTACATAGCTCATGCTCTTGCCCCTCCATTATATCCTGCTTTGCTTGTGTGTATCAGCAGGACAAATGACTATAAGAACATAGTTGAAGGAAAGAAAAATAGATATGACTGGAGGAAGAATGAGTAGGTTTAGAGTGTAGCCAGTGAGGAAAAAGACACAAATAATAAAGGTGAGGAAAGCGGAAAAGGGAAAAATAAGTGATTTTTTTTAATGTCTTTCCTTACATATATATTAATTTACTTTCCTCTGAGTAACAGGTATATTAGGTGGTACTGCTTGCATGATTATGCATTCATTCTCACCCTGGTTTATAAATGGGGAAGGGAAATATGTATACATGAACAACATGAGTCATACAGGAGGTTTGTGGCAGGACCAGGAGTTGAATGTAGATCTGCTCATGCTCTCATTCCTAAATGTGACTGCCACACAGATTTATATTTAGTCGCCAGGTATAGAGGAAGCTTTTGAAGAGTGTAATAATTTCCAGTGCTATGCCTTCCCTGTTTCCTATGATAATCTGCATTTTATACCTGCACATTGCTTCCAAGTAGAAGTCTCAAGTTTTCAGCAACTCCTGTGGAGAAAGATAACATACATAAGGTCATATTCACATATGTCTTATTTCTCTATGTTTGCATGAAACTCAAGAACAGAGCAGAATATTCTGTGCTTACAAAAGAGATGAAAGTTAATATCTTTTTCTGTTAATTCATCCTGGTATGAAGATCCATATGCAAAACTATGAGTTTTGCTGCATGTTTGTTGTCATGCAAGGCAATTCTAAAGATAGGAAAAGAAAGGCCTCATTGATTGCTTTATTTGATTTTCAATTTAGGAAACAAAATTAGATTAATTTGGTAAATTAATTCTGTTCTCCAAATCATCTTTCCCACTTCTGAAGCATTTAGATGTTTATAAAAAAACTTATAAGCTTATCTTAAAAGGAAGGTTCTCATGCACTTTTTTTAACAATCTCTTTAAAATTACTATTCTGTGAAAAGCTGTAATTAATTAGTTAAAACTTAATAGCAGTATCCATGCTAGTAATTTTCATTTTTTCTCCTATTAACTATTCAACTAAACTGAAGTTTTTTGTGTGTAGTTAACTGAACATGAGTGTTTTACAGTTGCACGTGTAACATAATCTCCCTGCTGTGCCTAGGTAACACTGTTCTTACCACTCTTTGGTGAAGATCAGCAGGGTGCAACCCAAGTGTTTCAAGATGTTAATGATTACAATCGAAGATTCTCAGGACAGCCCAGATCTGTAAGTTTTGGGTAAATTTGGGTGGAAGTCAGTGATGTCAGGAGAGTTTGAGAGCGATTTTTTTGTGATTTTGTTTTTCGCCCTTCTTTTTTTTTCTTTCCTTTCCCAGGGATATGGATTTTCTCTTCCTGATGCTTAGGGCCTAGGCAACTTTTCTTTAGGAAATACGTATTTATATGATTAGGTCAAACCCAAGACCTCAAAATTTATGAAAATGCATGGAAACTTGAGTTTTTGTTGTGAGTGAGAATCTAATAAGTCTTGAGTTTTCTGTTTGTGTGTTGGGTTGGTTTTTAGATATGAGTCATTATTTTGAAAGGATCAATAATTAGTCAGTAAAAATTCTTAATGAAGTACATGACCTGCAAGGAAGAACATTCACTTCATTTATCTCTTTACACTGATTAGAAGAATCTGACGTTCTACTCTGTGCCTTTCTCCTCAGACAGCTATATGCTGTCTTCATTTTTCAGTTTTCCTCCTCAATTATATTACAGTCTTTATTCTCCTCTCTGAGTGAAGAAAACCGGAATTTTCTTTCTGTAAATAGCTAAGAGGGGTGGCCAAAGTTCTACAGATGTTAGAAAGACAGCCTTGTGAGCCCGTCTCCTGTGTGCGTGTCCTGTTTCGCAAGGTGAAATGCACACACACGCATACTGAGTAACCTCCCTGCTTGTCTTCATTCGTTATGGGATTTGGATATAGCAAGAAGACATTAGCAAGAAAAATGAATAGTACAAAGAGACAGAAGAGGGAGGGGTATTTTTCTAAACCCCAAAATGTATGGGTTTTGTCCAGAAGAGATTGAAACTACCTTTCAGGCTCCATTAGACCTCTCTGTGAGCTGTGTCTAGTCCCCAGTAACCTATCTGAAGTCATGCCAGAAATCTGCACTAAAGCCCTAATTGGACTAGATAAATTGTCTTTGATTTATACACAGTGTTACCACATACAAAATTTCTTCCTCAAAAACTTTTTCAGCTATGGCAATAACTCATTTTAATGGAGTTTAACGGCTCTATGTAGAAACTGTGTACCATAGAAGGGAACCAGTATAAAAAAAGTTTTAAAGTTCACCCCTCCCTACTCATCACAACAAAAACCTGAATATTTTCTATTGAGCAGTCTCTCACTAAGCTGACAGAATCATAGCAAAATGGAAGGGAGCCAGGAATGGATTCATTTAGAGGTTCTTTAATTTACTTTAAAGCTTCACCCATCCTTTGAATATTTGTGTGAATCACTGATTATACACCAGGAGAGACGTATTGTGTTTCTGAAAAACTGTAACCTATTCTGCTTTATGTGTTAGGTTTTTTCTTACAATCATTGTTTGTCTTCCATTCTGATCAATGTTTCACTCCAGTTAGCCCGTTTGCTGTTTCTCTCTTTCCCAGTCATTTGTTTTCCTCTAGTAGTAATTTCTTTTCCTTCATAATAGGTGACAATATATTTCCTAGTGATGTACATTAAGTGTATGCTTTTCATTGTAGAATAACACCGTTTGACTGTTTCTTGAAAACATATATATTCTAAATCTGACTTTCTACCCAGTAAAACTAAATTCATTAATTCTTCCTGGGTTTTGTTTTAATTCCTATAAACTAACAGATTCTAAGATGTAATGTAGTAGTAGAAACTTCAATTTAGCATGGATGAGTTGCTAAAGCAAAATACTAACTTTTGGGTTCTTTCTTTATAGATTATGGAAAGAATTATGGATCTTCCCACTTTATTGCGACATGCTTTCAGGGAGATGTTTTCTGTAGGGGGCCTCTTCTGGATGTTTCGCATCAGAATATTCCTCTGCTTGATTGGAGCCTTGCTGTACCTGGCTTCACCTCTGGATTTTCTTCCTGAAGCTCTCTTTGGAATTCTGGGATTCTTGGATGATTTCTTTGTCATTTTTCTTCTGCTGATATATATCTCTATCATGTACAGAGAAGTGGTAACACAGCGTCTAAATAGATGAAATGGACAAAAGTGACCTAAAAGCAGAGTCAGTTGTGGAATGTTTTAAAAAGAAAATTATAACGTAAGTATGATATAGCAGGGTGCCTGTGTATGATTTCAGTAGTAACAATTTCTTAGCTGATTATGTTACACATAAAGGGTTAGTATGTGGTGATGCTTAACTGGAATCTTTCATTTGTGCATTACATATGCTTCATAAGGATGAGGTTAGTTTTATAACGTTGTAATAAACCACCTTCATCTACTTCCACCTGATGAACAACTGTGTGTAATGAAAGCAGGAAACACTTTTTTTGGTGTGTTGTGGTTTGTGAAAAAGGAGTTCTAGCAAAGGACTTCAAACAATAAGCCCATTTGCGTAATCTGGATGTGTAAGAAAATACAGAAATTCTTCACGGTACAGTTATCATGGCTAAATTGTTTGATGTCTTCCTGTCATGGGCTAGAGTTTTTTGAAATAAAAGTAGCTTTGTTTGTCTCTGTGGAAGAAGAAACCCAAGGAACCCCATTACAATTATCACCCTGCAGTTTGCTGTTGTCCACATGCTTCAGAAAAATAAGGATAATACCTTGGTATTGCTTGAACTGCACTATGTACAGTTGCATGCAATTTGTACCATTTTATTTTTATATTTGGGAATATACACACAGTATCTGATCTACATTGAGAAACCAATATTATGCACGTCACACTCGTTAGTGCTCTGGTTTTTTAAGTGAGAGCATGGTTTTTCTCTTCAGACTTTTTTATTTGGTAAGTATGTATCTTGGAAGTGGAGGTTTTGTGCTGCTTTGGGTCAATGCAATATGTCTGAAATGCAAGTTTGCATTTCTGTAGATGCATTGAAACATTTGGCCAACTGGAGAGGACACTCAAATTCCAAATAGTGGTTGAAAAAAAGAAATCAGAACTGGATGTTTACACTATGTGTACATGTACTTGTATGTGTACAGTGTGGATGTTTACCCAAATGTACATTCTGCAATACATGTGTATTAAACAACATAGATACTGGGGTGATTCTCAGTTGGAGTTTTCTTGGTTGGTTGGTTGATTGATTTGGATGTGGATAGAAGAGGTTCTGAATTACCTTGAAAAATAGTCTGTGACAAGGGACCACAAAAAGATCTTGAAAGTGTTTGCAGAAATACCAGGGTATCCTTAAAGCTGATTTTTCTTTTCATGTTGAATTTGAGCATAGGCTGTCATAGCTATACAAGTAAATTGAAAATACTTTCATTTTTAGCAGTGATTGCTACTAGAAAGGTCCAGAATATGACAGATCGTTGTACTTTTTAGCTACAGGAATGACTATTGCAATTTAACCTCCTGAGTACTTGAAAGACAGTGAATTAATAAGTGATTCTTTGTGTGTTTACATATATGGGGTGAGACTTACAATGAAAGGGACCTTTTCACCACTTCTCTGTTTTCCCTGTGCAGGTGTCTTTCCACAGCTTCTAGCACTTAGGCGTGTGCAGGAAGATGGTAGAGCTGAAACCTCAGGTGTCAGTCATTGAGGATGCAGATTGTCCTTCAGTGTCAGTGTTCTAAATAACATGCATTTAAAACTAAATTCACTGATTCTTCATTTGAAAATTTTGTTTTGAAAATCCAAGGACATTTTACAAGTGAACTGGAAAGCTAAACTTTTCTTTGTTGCTGTTTGTTAGAGATGGGCAAGAAGAGAAAAGGGAAGTGAAGCGAGGGTTGGAGAAAGAGAGCTAGAGAGAAAATGACATTTTTGGAAGCAAATGCTAACTGACTTCTCTTGAGCATCTTGGTTGAGCTTTTCCCATTGTGTTGGCATTGCTAATGTATGGTGATGGTTTAGTGGCTACCTCAGTTAAAACTCTTTAAGGTATTATTGAGTAAGAGTAAGATATTCATTAGCTGTTAGGTGCATTTACAAAGCAAGATAGTAGTTTAGGATGTTTACGTAAGAGAGGATTTCACAGTTTTGCTGTAAGTATTGTTTTTGGTTTGGGGTTTTTTTTTTTTCCAAGAAACCTAGCTGAAAACAAACCCCAAACATTCTTTTTTGATTGAGTAAATTTAACACCCCCTTTTCTCCTGGAGTTTAAGTTGTAGATCTGCTTAAGAGAAGAGTGTGAACTGCTCTTGTAGATTAAGTGGAGTCTGTTCATGGAATTTGTTGATCTAGTACCTCATCCATACTTCTATCCTATGATTATAATTTTCCCGTGACTCTCTAAATCCAGAGTGGATATAGATGCACATGAAGCTGCTTACTGATTGGTTTTCTTCCAATTTCCCAATTCCATGTGCTGCTTTGAAGTTCATGTGGAAATACTCATCCCATCTAAGGGGATCCTGTGTATCTGAAATCATACACAAACCACATCTGAAAGATTATATGAAGTTTCCCCATGGTCTTTTTCTCCAGTACATTTCTGATAGCCAGAAGGGTGTCACTCAGAGGTTTCTGCTTACTTTTGAGTATTGAGTAATACTGTAATCTTAAATTCAGCACATTAAATGCTTGATAGAATTAGGAGTGTTCTTTTCACCGGTATGCGTGCTTGCTTGTGGATATTTTTTTTGGTCCTGCAAGCCAATGATAAACAGTATTATGACTTGTTCAGGCCTTTTTGTGTAATGTGAAGGTGCATCTGTCCTGCAACAGGCCTGGCCGCTGTCTGGCCGCTGCTCCTTTACACAAATCTGAAATAGCTATAAGTTAGCTATCTTGGGTACTTAGCTTGAGCTTAACCTAAGGTCTAAAGCTCCCAAGAAGCTGCAGATTAAAATATGAGCATGTAGTATTCCTGAACTGTGTGCTGCCAAGTTGTTCTGGCAGCAATGTGAAAAGTGAGGGTTAGGGCTGAGCACTGGCTTCAGAATGTAAAGGAAGTATGTGATGCTGTGTGCAGAGTGACTGGAAACATCACTGTGGTTTTGTCTCCTGAGATGGGGCAGGTGTGTCACTAAGGGGGGAAAATTTAAAAAAGGAAAACTCTAGCAGGAAGATGTATGGGGATAAAATACAGTTCTTAAAAGATCACAGGGTCACCAAAAGCTATGTGAAATATTTGATTGTTCTAGCAATATTAACAAAGAGGAAAACAAAAATTATACTTAATAGCTCTTACAAAATAACTTGTAGCATCTTGAGGCCTAATGATCATCGCTGTATAGAGCGATCCATTTCTGTGCTGTTCGTGTGCCACACCATTGATGTCTGTGAGGATCAGGCAGAACGGTGTGGTTTGGGGATACAATTTTGCCGTAAGTTTCATAGAACTGTAGCAGTGTGTTATACTAGATTTTTAAGACAAAAGAATTTAAAACTACTTGTTGTTACTTTTAATGATAATAAATTGCTGTTAAAGAGATTCTCTTGAGTTATTTTATTTTATTGACTATCTGAATGCAATATTGTTTTATTTCCCCTTTTTCCATTTCCACAGGTTCAAGATGTAAGTATGGTGTCCTGCCCTTAAGGGGAGGGGAGTACTCAAGATTTGTAGATGCTCATGGTCAAAAGGAATGACAAAAGTCAGAGGGTCCACAAAAACTCACAACGTTCTACTAGTAAATTACATACTTGGCATGGAAATTGGTATAAGTTAGTCCCTGATCTCCTCTATGAACACATGGCAGTGAGTTTTGAACAGAGGGGTAGGGTGAAAGGGGAGAGAGAAAGACAGAAATTAATTAAAGAGGGGGAAGGAGAAAGAAAGGGAGAGGGAAAGAGAGATCACCAGTCCTCCCTCCAGCATTGATCCAGCCAGAGTGTCCTGGGGGTACCCACACACGTGGGCTTAGTTGGGGTGCCTTTTATAGATAAATCCTCCCATCTTGGAGATCAGTTTCTCACTTTCTATGCAAATTAGTAATCCTGTGCAGTCCATTCCTCTAGACCTTTCTGGAAAAGGGTTGGAGGGCTTCAGGGGTCTTTGGTGGTCTCAATCCCCTCTTACAGTCCCTGACCCCTTCTAGGCCTCATCCCCGCACTTGTGCTGTGCTGTGTTGTGCTCATCTCCAGGAGCCAGAACAAGGACGTTTGTCCCAGAAATGTGCTGCCCTACCTCCTTATGGCCTCTTCTCCAGCCACATCCTGTTCTTTCTCAGTGTCTTATCACCAACAATTCTTGGCTGTTATCACCAACAATCCATGCCTGGCTCCACAGCTATCTGGCTGTCGGTGTTTGACACATACACATTAGCCCCCTTGTCTTCTAGGATTCTACAGGCAGTAACTTCTGCAGTTGTGATCAATTTTTGTCTTGGTGTGTGTGGTCAGGATGTTTAGAGATAACTCATTGTTTTTTGTCTTTATGATTGCCATAATAAAGATTACAAAATTTCTAAGATCTTAGTCCCAAAAGCGTATGGTGCATCAGATGTCCTTCCCTAAGCAGTCCAACCAGTTCCATCAGATCCATGAGGACTAAGCTATCAGGCTGATAAACCAGTATGGATGATGAATTAGCACCTTCATGTAACAATCCTCAAGCAAACAAAAACAAAGCCAGGTGTATGAGAATGCAAGCAAACAGCAAATAGTCTCTGTAGGTTTACAGGAAGGATGAGGATTGGGCTTGGAAGAACTGGATGTGACTTATCTGTGCTGCAGTCCTGGGCTTTTCTTAATTCATGTCATGAAAGGGCCCTGCGCATCAGGAAGACATAATCCATTCTGCTAAGAAATGTCTAACAAATCATGCCTGGGAAGTCCACTGCCAGGTTGGGGCAAGTCTTTTGTTGACTTTGTAGCCTGCTTTGGTACAGTTTCAGTGTTTATGGAAAAATGTGTAATTGCATATTTAGTAAGATACTATTAAATCAGGTTGAAAGTTTGATTGGTATACACTACACTTGTCCTTACACCTGATGCCCCTGTGCTTGCCATGGAAAGCTCAGCTAAACACTTGAAAGTTCCTCAGCCAAGGCTGCCGAAGGACATGGATTTTTTAGGAGGTCTGTTGTACAGTTGCAGTTTTGGGTAGATTTTCTGCTGCCAGCTGTCAGCCAAACAGAAAACTGCCTGTTAGTCACCCATACTGAAAGCTACATGGGCATTTGTTCCATGGAGGCAGAGCGCTAAGCCTTGCTATGCCTGTTCCTTTGAGGTGGTGCATCCTAGTAGGTTGCCTCCTTCCCTGTTGTGTGTACTGTGTTTTTAAACTGGGAAAGAAGCTGCTGAATTTCATTCAGTCTATGATTCACTCAACTTAGGGACCTATAGATGTTTAGAGCAGAGATAGGTCTGGAGGTCGTGCTCCCATGTGGACTGCACATCAGTAGACACTGTGGCAAGCAGAGGTGCTTTCTCTAAGTCAGGGATTTTTTTCACTCTGGGCATGAGAAGCCTATCCAAATAATAAAATAAATAATGCTGCAAAATCAGGAAAAAAGAGCAGGAGTTTAGAGTTGAATTTCCTATTCTACAACTTGGATTCAGCCTCTTGGTATGCCCCTGCTCTGTACCGTGCTGCCTTATGTAAGATGTTTGTTGCGTCAGCATCCACATAAAAGTCTATCATAGATAGATTTTGTTCTTGCCTAAGTAATCTCAGATCTTGCTATGGGGATTTCTATTGCAACCTTCACGTCAAATGTTAGGGCTGCTGTATTGAACAGGTGAAATCAAAAGGTGTGGCAGGTTGGGGGATAATAAAAAGGGTCCTCTTAAAGTAAATTTCTAACTGTGTAATATACTCTCATTGGGACTGGATGGCCCTCTATGAGGATATCCGAATATCTTGTCTCTCTTTGTTTACGCTAATGCTAGATAGAAGGCACAAGAATTATGACAAGACTAGAAAATAAATCCAGAAATAAAGGTTGAAGAAACTGGGATTTTGACTACAGGATAGACTGAGGAAGACTTGAGTCTTTAAATATGTTAAAACAGGATGCTATTTCCTGTATTAGATATGACTGGAGCAACACATATGGCTGGAGCTTGAGTGATAGCAAATGAGACTTAGACTAGAACAAATTTGCCAAAGTGAATGGGAACAGGATTTTGTCTTGTGGAACCTCTCCTGGGAGGCCTCTTAAGGCAGGCTAACGCCTGTAGGGGCTGGTTTTTGCACAGCTAGTCCTGCCTGGGGAAAGGGCAGGACAATGAAAAGGTGGCTGCTTTCAAGGTAGCTGATCTGGGCCTTAATAGATGTGAGACCAAAAAAGCCTGATCTGACCAAGTCTTTATTGCTCGTGGTGTTTCTGACACACATTACCTGTATGCATCAGCTGGCAGACCTGACCAGCTTACCTTTCCCCAGGAATTTTGCTAAATAGCAGTGCTTAAAATCCATGGCATAACAATACGGCTACACCTTATTTCAGGACACCTTAATGATTATTTACTGTAATATTCCATTTTATTGGCAAAACTCCTTGTTTGCCCGGTATTTTCCAAGTAGAGGACTGTTTCTCATGATTAACAGATGATTAATTGGTGGGAGAGAAGGACAGGGAAAAGGAACATAGTTGATAATATTGAGCCCATTGCTCATTGCTGGCAGGTAACTAATGGGGAACCATGGGTGTATCAGGTGTTAGTAATAGCTTGGCTAGAATATGTTTCATGGAAAGCTGTTCAGCTTCACACTAGCATATGCTGTGCTTCACAGTCAAGAATTGTTTTCTACCCCTTCCCACTTTTGCCTTCATTCTGGAAACTCTTTTCTTCTTGTCCACACTTTATACAGGCAGTATAAAATAGTCCACACTTTATACAGGGCAGTCAAGTACTCCTGAGTAAACCTCCTTTTTCAGGGATAGGCTTCCCATTATTCCATGGGACGTGTTCTTCCTCTCCAGAGCGAAAGGTCACATTTTTGTCCTTCTTGCCTTCTTCACCACCTAGTTGCCAGGGGCTGGTGCTGTCTGATGTGGTTGCTATTATGTGTGGACTCTAAGGAGGGTCATGGTAATCAGTTTAATGCAGGTTGACTCAAAATATGCCTCATCAGTTTGCTGGTTTATGGCAGTTTATGTGTTCATCCCATTTAGGGTCTTCAACATCCAGTCAACCTGACCTGAAGCTGCTCTAGTTTCATTTCTCTTTTCCTTGCAGGATTTGGCTGTTTTGTTCATTCCCCTCCTACTTTCTTACCGTTCTCTGTAAGGACCACAATGAAGATCACAAAACAATTTTTGATGAATCACTTGCTTATATACCACAACAGTTTGCACCTCACCCCGGAACATCCCTTCCAGCCAACCCCTTAATGCTCTTGCAAGTCACAGGCCATGCATCCGGAAGGAAGGTAGACATGTATGTGGTTAAAGGACTAAATTCCTCATGTAGCAGCCTGAAGGATACAGTTCTGTACAGCTCTGTGGTTCTGCCTCCTGTCCATGCAAGGAGCTAGGCATCCTGGCTCTGCTGGCTTTTCCCAAGAAGGATGCAGGACCTGAAGTCCATCAGACTTTTCCCTTATACCTATAACTTCCCTTACGATTGCCTCCTGGTTTGGTGGCTGCAAGTGGAGAGTGAAGCACCAGAAGAAGAAAGGCATCATACAGACCTCCTAGTTAGGCAGGCTGTGTTTGCGCCTGGGAGGCTAGACAAGAGCCCGCGTACTAAGGAGCTGTTGCATTCAGTTTCAGTCACATCTGGAGAGGCTGGTTTTCTCTGTCACTGAGGTTGTCAGGTACAAGTCTTTTCTTGATGAAAAACAAAGCATTGCTTTGAAAATAATCTCTGTGGTGGTAACCTTTATTTACATAGAGGTATTTTGAGCCCCTGGGGTTCTTGTTCTCATGGTTTCTTTCACAGCTCCCACAAGCAAAGGTTGCCTCAATATGAAAAGAAGAAGAGAAAACTCAGTAATCATATTGCAACTGCAAGAACCCTAGGAAGGAAGCCAACAATGTAAGACACTCGATTAAAACCACAAGGACTGGCAACATGGTGCCGACAAAGCCGCTTCTCTGGAAATCCCATGAATTTCCCGCTCTGAGCTGCTGGGCAAACCCTTCCCTGGATTCAGATTTTCACTTTTGATTAACCTTGCTCGGAAGAAACAGGTTATTGATAATAATTTTAGATGTAAGATTAGCAGCAGAATTAGCCACACTGCCCCAGCCCCAGCAGAACTTCTCCTGTCCTACCTCCTGTTCTACTGTGGGCTGCCGCCCTCACGGACTGCCTCAGTGACTCACAGAGACACTGCAGATGCTGTGGTAGGTCTGGGGCAAAGGGGTGTAGAGGCTAGCTGAAACGTCTCATAATCCACATGATTGCTGATGTCTCATTGCCAGGAGCGGAAGAAGGAAGCAGGGAGATCTTTACCCTTTGGGAGAGAGAGGGAGTCAGGGGACCACCAGCTGGCCAGGAAATCCCTAAATGACCAGTAAGGTAGGAGGGGTAGTGAGATCAGATCCTGACAGAGGCCCATGATGACACCATGAGGGGTATGAGGCAGACAAAAAGCAAGGCCAGGATGCAGTTGCAGCCTGAGCATTGGCCCTCAGCATCAGTGAACCAATGGAGGGGAGCTGCAGCAAAGCAAGATGTGCCTCACTGTTCCCTCAGCACTGCAGAGCAGCTTCACTGTACGTTGGAGAGGAAAGCCAATCCCTGGGGCCAGGGCTGAGCTAGAGGTGGCAGCTGGCCCTGCACCCCTGTGAGTTGGTGGGGATGTCCTCACACTGTGCTCCTTGATGTGGCTGCAGGGCTCTCCAACTTTTTTGAGGACCACCTGGCTTCTCAGGGTTCCTGTTGTTTCTTTGAGCTGCTGCAGACAGAGTGACTGGAGCCCAGCAGGAATGAATTGGTTGCACAACCCTTTTCAGAGAAGCCTAACATGAGCTTGCTTCTGTTCTTCTGTTTTGCTTGCTTCAGCCAGTCACTACCCCGTGACTCCTGGGCAGTGTTGGTCTTGATAAAGACGATGGCACATAAGCAGAGACGGCATTGCCCAAGCTGCCACTGACATTACGGGAAGATTCAGGAATAGACACAGGACAGGTGGGCTCCTCTGGATAGTGCACCTATAAACAGATGTCTCACCTGACTCCTTGTAGGTGTTTGCCATAGTTTCTTCTTCAATCTGCTCTTTCTGTGCATTTTCCTTAAGTACTTATGCTTTCTTGGAAGGCATATGTTCTTTAATCTCCTTTGGGGTACTGCCTTAGAATGAGGCAGTTCTCCATATAGCATGTGAAAAATCACAACAGGAAGACCCTAAAGGGTTAAACTTTATCAAGTACCAAAATTTAGCGAAAATAAAATAATCCGAATGGGAAAGGGGAATCAACTTGGGGATTAGTCATTACTGAGTAGGATTTACAGAGGAGTAAAAGTAGCGTAGAAATGTAAACTAGCTTTGCATCCACCCACCATACCATGTTTGCTTGCTGAGAAACACCAAGCAAGAATCAGTAGGCACATCATCTGATATCTGCAGCAAAGGTCCGTGGGTCAAAATATCCTAGCAAAAGAATGACATCTCAGACAGCAGGTGTACATGCCTGAGCTGGAAACGACCTGCTTATGAACAGAGAGCCCACTGGTCATTGGCCACCAAGGGATACCACAGCCTTTGCCCAGGGCTCTGTTTGCAGATCTTGGTATCGCCCATGGGCCATTTCCCGAGGGATGTTTCACAAGGACAGTTGCAATCAAAAATATCTTCCACCCAAAGCTGTACTCTAATTCTTCCTGTTGGCACCAGAAAGATCATGTGCTTGCCTATGGACAGTACTACAACAATAATGAGGCTGTGGACAGATGTACTCCCCCATGGGTGACTCCTTTCCCTCTGATACAGCCCTTTGCAGTAAGGAATGCAGATTAAACCCCCTGTGTCCCCGTTGCATTCTCCTGCCCTTTTCTGACAGCCCTCTCCCACTAAGCCCCAGCCACTTCCCAACAAAAGGCAGCAGTTTTGCACATTGCCAGTTCACAAGGTTTGACACTGTGCACAAGGATGATGATTCATTTGGCAATTTTGAGGATGTATTTCACCCCTCGTTGTTCAAAGACCTTTTACTTTCCAGGCAAATGTAGTCTGATAAAGAGATTTCAGTATCTTGGCTGTTCTTTGTCTATCTTGTATCTCTTCTCATAGTCTTAATAAGTGCCTCTTCTTTTCTTCTCACAGCATCAGCCTGCTAAATCAAACGAACCTGGCATCCTGCTTACAGCCCCAGCTTTGGAAGTCACATGAGCATGGAAAAGTCCTGGTTTACATTAACCCTTCTTCACAACAAGTGTCATATTTCCTGAAAAAAATTCAGTATCAGAGACCCCATGCTTACAGCCTTATATGCCAAAAAAAGGGACATGAAGAAACCAGCTGCTGAATTCATGTTTTGCTAGGTTTTATATTTCTGAAGCAAGGTTATGCTTTTGTAGGACTTGAGTTCAATTAGCTTTTGAAGGTATGGTTTGTCAGCACTAATGCTCCTCTTCTCTTTCCCTCCTACTACTGCCCGTAAGTCTGCTTCTTCTCCCTTTTGTCTTGCTTCCTTCCAAGCTGCCTTTTCCTCTCCTCTTTGCCTGCCTGGGGGAGTTTCTGCTTGCTTACTGCTACTGTATCTACCTGCATATTTAGTGTGACAACTTTTCAAGAAGGCGTTGGAAGGGTAAGGGAGGTCCTTCCACTTAAAGACCTCAGCATTGCTGCAGAAGTAAAAACCATAGGCTCTAGAAAATGTGTGAAGTTTTAGATACATATTCCCTCTAATTTAAAAAATATAATTATGCCAAGCCATCTGTTGCTAATGTAAAAAAAGATGTAAATAGATGATGCATAGTGTACGGAGTGTCACATGAGTGCTCCATCTGCTGTGGGGAAAGTCACCGCTCCCCAGCAACAACACTGGGTGCTGAAGTGCAATCCAGCACTTGGAGCAGCCTTAGGCTTTCCAAAGGCATAACCAGATCCAAAGGCTGACCTGAAAGAAAAACAAGTCAAACAAGAGTGGATTGGTAGATCTCTGTATATCAATCTTTCATCTCTGTTCTTCTGGCAAGTAGCAATAGTGGCTTCATTGAGGACAGGATAAGTTATATCTTTATGCTCTTGTTTCAGACTCTTTGCAAGCTCAGGGATCCTGCTCTCCTTACTCATATTTCCAAGGTTTACCTGGCAAACAGGAGTCTAACAAGTTGTGTCTCTCTACTTAACAACAGCAGAAGGTGCCCACAATGTCAGAGCAACTCGGCAAAGAACTAGCAGACGAAATGCAGCTCTGATGAAGTAGTGGGCATGGGGCAACAGCAATCCTTTCCATGGGTGCCAACTCATGGACTCCTTGTCAGCTGTTGGCACTCAGGAAGAGACCCAGGAGCTGCTGTGAATGGTTTGGTGTGCTCAGCAGTGGCTAGAAAAGGAAATAGAAGGTTGAGAATTATGAGAGAGTTAAAAAAGGTAATTTAATCCTCTGGTGCATGTGACCGGAGAATTCTCACTCTTCTTCACTGTGAGCCCTCCACCTAGTTCTGGTCTCCCCATCTCAAGATGGGTGCAGTGACAGGACGGGGCCGACTCCGGAAAGGTGGAAGTACAGCATAGTTCTCTGCAAAGGTACTAGGATCCTCAACCTGCAAAACAGAGAAGGTATGGTAGAGATCTTAAAAAAACAGGACTCTGATGGGAGATGTGGCAGGAAAACCACTATTCACCTCTGCAGATGCCACCAGTTGTGGGTGACACCACAGGGAGTTAGCAGAGAACAGTTTCTAAACTCAGCAAAAGGATGAGCTGCTTCACAAGATGCACAGTTACCCTCTGCTGACAGAACTGGTGATGGTAAGTGTTTGTACAGTTCCCGAAAGCATCAAAACAGATCTGTGGTACCAGTTCCATGAGAACTGATAAACATGGAAGCCCCAGAACAACCTTTCCCTCCAAACGTTCTCAAATGCTTGTCAGCAGTAGATGGAGGCAGATCTTTCATCATGCCATACTCTTTTCCAAGGTGTCTGCTGCTGTCAGCCAGCGAGCTGTGTCAAATGTCTTTGCAGTCCACGGACCTCGAACGAGCAGTTTTGCAGAACCTGGTATCATGTTTCCAGCTTGCAACAGATTTGGGACAAAAAGGGAGTGCAGAGCAAGCCTGTAGGAAGCACTGATCGGTTGAGAAAACAATCTCCATTCCCACATTACCATCAGCCCTTCCTTCCCAGGTTTCTCTTGGATGGGTGTGAGGTAGATGCCTTTGAGGGGCAGGCTTTTCCCCTGGGGGCACAGCCCCTACATGAAGCCCAGAGAGGGGGAGAAAAGCAACAACACAGAGAGCAGGGCTGGTCATGGTGGCTGGCCCTTACACTGGGGCTACCTACTCTGTGGTCTCCCCCTGCCCACAACAGTTACTGGAGGGAGGAAACATTATCTGGTCCGAGGATGGAGGGTGAACCATTCCTCAGGGACATAAATGAGCATTTCTCTTTCTTTTCAGGTGTTGGAGTGTATCATCCAGCACCTCTTCATTTCCAAAGAGGCCAGGAGGTTTCCCTTGAAGGGTACAGCAGTATATGAGCAGTTTTTCACCTCTGAACATGAAGGTGATGTCTAACTCAACACAGAATTTCACATCAAAAAGATGAGTGGAAGAAAACTGAAGGGAAATCATCCAAAGTCTTCTGGGAGAGGGGCAATGGGGTGAAAGGGGATGCCCTTGTGATCTCTGTCTTGCCAGGAGCCAGGGCTTCTTGCTCCAGTGATGCTGGGGAAGACACAGTTACATCAAAACACCCACTTCTGGGGCCAAGGCAGCTGTTACCACCAGGATGAAGCCTCTCCCGTGCTACAAAATCTGTCTGAGAAAGCAGGATACACGTGGGTTTTGTAAACAGTAAAACCAGGTACAAAAAAAATAATGTCACCCACTTAGCACCAACCCAAACATCTGTCTGGTCCAGACAGAGCCTGAGTTTTGCTATTGCTCAGAATAAAGTACCACGAAAAATATCTCCTGACTTTTTAAATCTGATTCCTTGGACATAAGGGGCTCTAATTCTGCCTTTGGTAGGAAGGGCATGATCTGCTCTTGCATCTTGCTCTTGCATCCCTACCAGGTAACAAAGGTTCCCAACTGAGTGGATCATGAAAAACCTAATGCTGGAGATCCAACAGGAGGTAAATGCAGTTTGTTTGACCATGAAAACTGTAAGGTTTGGAAGTTCAAGATGGGATCAGGAGCTGGTGCCAGCTGTGTTCTTCCCCCCCACCCTGACCTCCCCAGCCACAGCTCAGTGGTGAGCAGCTCCTTCTGCAGATGTGGAGCAAGAGAGACAGCACAGGAAAGTCTTTAACCTCCCTGTCTCTGCCTGGAAAGCTGCTTCTCAGAGGTACAAGCCAGCAAAAGGACAAGCCAGCAGATGAGAGGCAGGTGAGCCACCAGTGCTCAGAGGGCGTTTAGGCACGTGCAGGACTGGCTGTAACAGGCTCCCTCTTGTTTTTCACCTTTCTCACCTTCTTGAGAGGCCTGAATGGCCCTGACTTTGCATTTATATCCTTTGCACTGCTGAGCAAACAAGCAGGGCCTTGTCTCCACCAGACTCCTCCACCCTTTGTTGGCTGCCTTTCAGTTTTCTGCCTTAGTGCATTGCAGGCAAATATTTGCGCTGTGGTCTCAGACACTACCTCACTCCTGTTTGCCCAGGTTCTCACTTCAATGCCTTGAACATTGTGCTTACTCCACCCACACCCTGGGGTGACCAAGTCACAAGGACACAGGCTTTGTGTGCACTGCTGTCCTTTGTGTCCTCCTTCCCTGGCACTGGCAAACATGCAGGTCAGAGATGTCCAGGCTGCCAAACCCACCTGCAGCCTTTACAAGTGTGTCCTTGCTGGGGCATGTACCAGCCATGCCCAGCCCACCAGTAAGCACCAGGAGGTGAAGAGAGGGGGCAGACACTAGGCCTGGTTTTCGGGAACCTCTGTGTAAACGCTAAGCCCCTGTGTCTAAGTTTGCAGTGACTACAGTCTGCTGCAAGCCCAGATGCATGGAGGCTTGGAGTTTCACCTTTTTCGCCCACCTTCAGGTGCCTTGCAAGCAGAGCAGTCACTCGGGAGGGCTACATTTAATTATGTGTGTAGTCTTTTTCCACTGGGCTGTGTTCCCATGAGGACATGCAAGCCGCATAAAATTATTAGTTGTCACCATGGGGAGTGTTTCATGCTGTGCATGAAACAGCCTGGAAGCCACCTAGATCTCCTCACTAGGCAAAATTGTCCAGTTAAGGCAGCTGCAGGTTCATCCTTCTGGTGATTCTCTCAGTGGTGTGCCCAGTTTGGCTGGGTACCACATACTGCCCCTGGGAGAGCCCTCACTTAGACCTCAAGGAGCAAGAATAAAATGAAGTTCTCTATTCTGTTCTGTTCTCTTTACTTTTTTTTTTCACCTCTCCTAAGCTCACAGCCCGAAAAGCTCAAAAGTGCTGCCAGACCCTTTGTGTTACACAGCAATGGGGCAAAGACCCCTAACATGCTCTTTATGTGTCCTGGTAGAAAAATGGCCCATTATGCATCTGGAGAAGTTTAGGCAGGACTAACACCAGTGCTAATGTAGGTCATGAGGACTGTTAGAGTGAAGCAGCAGCTTTGCAGAAGGCCCACATGGTTTTAATTTGGGAAGTACCAGGGAAGAGCCACACACCAAAAGGTCAGGCTCCGGCTGTTGTACCAGTCCCAGGCCAGATGGACACGATCTGCTGCAGGGTACCTGCTCCGGGGAGGCGGTGCTGCTGCTGCAGTGGCATGGAGCAGTCAGAAACAGCACCGAGGGCTGAGTATGATGCACCAGCCCTGCTGCCAGCACCACAGTGACCAGCTCCAACAGCCGTGGATCTATCCAAGAAGGAGGAATTTGCCTTCCTAGAGCTTCTTGCAAGGCTGGTGTATGCAGAGAGGAATCAGAGTATGTGGTTTTAATAAAGGACACCAGCATAAAATTTGACAAATTCTTCTGTTCAAGCAATTTGCCTTTCTTTTTAGCCAGAACATCCACTTCGCACAAAGTCAACGAAGGAAAATGGAAAGTCTCTCCTGGTTTTGGCTGTCAAAACTCAAGTAGCAATGCTAATTTTGAAAGTAGAAGGGAAAGGGAGTGAGGTCAGGAGGCAATTGCCCACTGATCCCAGCTGCATGGCACAAGGCAGACACTCCCCTGGGCCTCACTTTGCAAGTCTGTCATTTCCAGAAACGACAATGAGTCACATTTGCCCCATGTCTCATTTAAAGAAATTGAAAGAATTAACTGGTAAGGCACTGGGAAAAGCTTGTTGTGAGTCATGCTGCCAGAGCCATAGCTGCACAGGCACAGGAAAGCCCGCATGGCTGTTCCCAAACTGCAACCCATGGGCAAAAATGTCCCTTAAAATCTCCAGAATCTGCAGTCAGTGAGACTCCAGCACCTTCAGAAAGGCAAGAGGCGATCCAAGGGGGATATTGAGGGTTCAAGATGTTCACTGGCATAATGAGATGTCCAGTCATTTGCACAGCTGGTTTTGGCTTGGGTTTGTCTTTACCCACAGTGTGTGCTCTCAGGTGGCCTGGAAACAGGCTTCAGAATAGTCAGTAAGAGAGCATTTTGTCCAATACCCACTAAAAATAGCCGTACTGTAACACAGACATTATAGGTGAGAAGGGAGAGCTGTTAATTTCCTGAGATCAACAAAGCTGGCCAGCACTGGGAGTTAAATCTCCATCACTCCTCAAAAGGCTAGAGTGATGAGAGAAAGATACTGGAATACATTCCTTCCCAGTCAACTCTTACTTAACCTGAACTGCAAATGCTGGAGAGCCTTGGCCTGTGGCAAAACAGTAGAGGTAATCTGGCACCTCTGTTGTGCTTTCTTAATTACCTCCACATTGTGGATTTTCTAAAGCGTGTTTTGGAGAATAGCAACAAGTCTCCCCATGCTGGGTGTTTTGCCCCAAAGTATTTACATTAGTCTCAATTTTGTGCAATTTTCTGTCTGGGATTTTCCTTCATTTTCTCCCCTATTCAAACCTGTTGAACACAGAACCCAAAAACAAGAGAGATTCAAGATCTCCTTAGAACCAAGGGGCAAATCCACAAAGCCCACACAGTTTTTAAGGCCACATTCTCGCTGTGGCTTTACCCTAGCCCCGCCCAGCACAGGGAAACAAGGCTGTGCTGAACCTGCAGGCTCATGACACTCACTGTAGGCAGAGGCTCCCTCCCTCCTACAGCTGCATGTCTTGGCCAGTTTATTGGTTCACTGAACTGAGATTTTCTGCTTTTGTACATTAACAGGTGAAACTGTGGAGGATAACATGGTATGCACTCTCTCTGTCCTTCTCTCTTCAGGAGGGCGTATTCAGTTTGCTGCACAGCAAAGTGCCTACACACACCTGGGCAGGGAAGGCAAAGAGAGAGGGAGGGGAGCTGGGAAGGCTGCCAGCTGCAGCCTGAGGGAGCAGATGGAGATGCAGTGTTAGGGTTAGAGAAATGCAGTGAGTGGGAGGCACCAAAGGAGAGCTCAGGCATAGAGAAAGGATGGAAACAGGGTGGAAAGGAAGAAAAAGTTCTCTTTGCAACTGTCTATAAGCACCAGGAATTCCAGAGCATCAGGAGGTTGTATTTGATCTACACAGCAAGGTTCTGGTAACGGGGCACTACAGAGATGGCTTCTGTGAGAAGCTACCAGAAACCTCTCTCATGTCTGACAGCCAGTGCCAGGTGGTTCTGGGATGCACCCACTGCTGGCCAAGGCCAAGACGCTCAGAGATGGTAGTAATGACTCTGTGATAACATCTTTAAACAGGAAAAAAAGTTATTGCAAAGAATTAACTGTGGCCGGAGAAGACAGGAGTGAGAATCTGTGAGAGGAACAACTATGCAGACACTGAGGCCAGTGGAGAAGGAGAGGTAGGAGGTGCTCCAGGTGCCAGGACTGAGATTCCCCACGCTGGAACTGGTGGGTGTCTGAGAAGAGGCTGTGACCCTGTGGGAGGCCTGTGCTGGAGCAGGGTCCTGGCAGGGACCTGCAGACCCATTGAGAGAAGAGCCCATGCTGGAGCAGGTTTCTAGTAGNCCCAGGCTGGAGCAGGTTTCTAGTAGAACTTGTGACCCGGTGGAGGACACACAGTGGAGCAGGGGAAGGACTCCTCTCCCTAACAAGAAAGCAGCAGCAGCAAAAACATGTGATGAACTCACCATAACCCTCACTCCCCATCTCCCCACACCACTTGTGGGAGGAGGTAGAGAATTGGGAATAAAACTTGGCCTGGGAAGGAAGGAGGGGTAGGGAGAAGGTGTTTTTAGGATTTGTTTTACATATTATCCTGCTCTGATTTTGACTGGTAATAAATTCAACCCAAGTGAAGTCTGTTTTGCCTGTGATGGTAAGCAGTGAGTGATCTCTCCCTGTCATTATCTCAGCTCCTGAGCCTTTCCTTTTACTTTCTCTCCCCTGTCCAGTTTTGGGGAAAAGTGATAGAGCAGTTTTGGTGGGCACCTGGTGTCCAGTCAGGGCCAACCCACCACAGAGGTCCAGCTGTTCGATGCAAAATAGAGTAATGCGGGGGGGCAGGGCAATTCCACTACAGAGCACAGGCCACGGGGGCAGCTGGAAACTTCCTTCAGGGGTAAGATCTGCTTAAGGCCTCTCAAGCAGATGTAACAGTTGCAGCCAAAAACCCATTTCTTGTTCCTGTCAGGTGGGCTCTATTGCTCAGGGCCATGGATGACTGAGCTGTTTGATATCCTGCTCCCTACGGAAACTGGACCTGTTCCACCAGGTCCAGAGGAAAAAACTTGTTTGATTAAAGGAAACAAACACTCAAAAAACTACCAAGAAAATAAGCAAAGGATGAACATTCAACCCCAGACATACCCACCTCAGGTAGCATGGTGTTCAGAGCTGCTGCTGTGTTGTAGGTTACACGACGCTGTGGCTGCAGCTGCACAGGAGCTGCCAGGTCGGAGCAGAGCAGGAGCCCTTTTAACTCCAAAGTATGGCTCAGAGAATGACTCCAGGTGCCTCCATGGGTTACTAAAAGCTGCAAGGTGATAGTTAGAAATCATGTGCTCTGGCTGTCCTATTTGTCTCCTCCTGCATCTCCTGGTCTGGGTTACTGGATACCTGAAGAAGGAGCTTTGAGACACCCTCCAGAATCCAACCATTAGGATGCATCACACATAGCAGTTGTATCATGGGACATGACAGGTATCCAGGGATCTGTGACTGGCCTTTTCAGCTTGGAATCTCAGGAATGAGGCCTCCAGCCCTGCCCAACTTGCCGACTACGGGCTGACATCCATCTAGCCACTTCCCTGAACTGATGAATCCATCAGTTACAGTCATTAACTCTCCACCTGCCCTGCAGCTGGGTCTTTTTGGGACTGATATTTGAGAACTGTAGCAAGAATGATGAAGGCACGAATTTCAGATTTGGCAGAATGGCTCAGATGATGAAACATCTGCCCAAATCTTGTAATTTACACTTCCTGACCTAATTTACAGTTGGTGGGGGGAAACCCAGGGCAACTTGCATGTCATATCTTCCACTTTGCTATGTCACACCAGAGAAAAGGAAAACTTAGAAATTACTTTAATGCAGCCAGCTACAGAAGAAATAGAAAGTAACCTGCTTGCATCAGGACAAGTGAGAGTTCACAGCTTTTGTGTGTCACCTGCTATTTGACTTCTGGCAACCGATGCAACTGCCAGATATACCTGAATGGCCTGTGCCAGAACCTCAGTCACCCAGGCTGAAGGAAAAGAAATAACAGGCTGCAAGATAACCAATGGGCCTTGGCCTCCCTTAGTCTGGAAGATGAGCAGGGCCCGGGAATAAATTATGAGTTGCTGTTCTACGTTAGAACTGTGGTTTTGGACGTTGTGCAAGGGCCATGCCTGTTTCACTCTTGCAAGGAACCCTAAGACAGAGAGGGAGAAGAAAGGGACATTCTCAGAAGAAAAAAAAAAACAAAACCTGAACACAATCCTGCAGGTTATTCAACCAGTGCAAAGCACCCTCTTTTATTCCACACCCTCTGGATAATAAAGCTCAATCAGTCTCAACTATCTCCTTCCTGAGTCCTTCTGAAGGCACCATTCTGAGGCACTCAAAGCCAGAGAAACTCAAACCTTAAAGAGAACAAGCAGATTGGTTCCTCTACCATGTATTCAAAACACTTTTCCATAGAACTATGCTCTGAAGTTCAAATTGATGTAGAAAATTAATAATACCCTCAAACATCTATCAAATTATTAAAGGCACAAACCATTTTGTTGTTCCGCTTCCCCTCTGCAATTAATTTGGGAAGCATGAAGATTATTGCAACAGTGCTACAGACTCTCCTATGAAGAAATTTGTCTTGAGTGGAAACCTGCAAGGAATGATCTGACTAGCATGCGTCAAACACAGCCTAAAGCCATGCACGACATGGAGATTAAAAAGCATTAAACAACTCCCAGGGCACTGAGGGAGGCACGGTTCACATTTAGAAGTCACAGCAGTCCCACACCAAACTGATAATCTGGTCGTAAACCTAAGTGCCAACATACAACAGCTCGAACAACAGCGTGCTTACAGCTTCCTTCCCCTCCCCAGCTTTGTCATGCCCCTGAAATCCTAGCATTCGTGTCTTAAACCAGAAGAAAACATTCCCGCTACTATTTCTTCAGTGCCAGACCTGGAACCCACGCGCTCCTAGAGAAAAGCCAGGGTCCAGATGTGTGCCGGTGTGTGAGCAGGCACAGCCAGCGCCACCGGCACTGCCGTGCTTCCCAGCTCTCCCTTCAGCCCGGCATCTCCGCAGCGTTCCTGCTGGGGCTTGGCACTCACTCCGCCCAGCGTCACCAGTTTGAAAGGATGTATCCGGAAGGCAGGGCTGCCTTCCCAGAGCACGGGAGCTTTCAGCTGGGACTTCAGAAGTGTCGTCAGCACGTGGGGATGTTTACCGAGTAGCTCTCCTCTAGGAATATGTCAAGATGTACCAATGTGCATAAGAGCGATCATGGGAAAGAAAACGAAATTCCTTATTCAACAGCTTTACTCCCGATGTGGTTCAGAACAATTCAATTCGCAAAAAGGTTTTACTGTCACTCGTTCTGTTGAACCAGAAAAGTCAAGACACGGGTAACTGGAGACTCATCCCACAGCGCTGATGACTCCAGTCAGCTTTTCTTAGCAAGGGCCTGAAATCTGATATCATCAGAGCTGGACTGTCTCTTCTTCTCTTTTGCTCTTTATAGAAGTTTACTTTCTGAGTAGCAACTGCACTAGCATATAGGGAAGTTATCCCAAAGAGCAACATTTTTACAAGAAGAAATTTGTCCCTCCTTGCACTTCAGTAAGTTCACACAATCAAAGGAAGCAGTGTATCAAGCATGGTTTAAAAATACTTTTTTAAAAAAAGCCCAAATCACTATGCCTTAAGCTGACTTTTAAATTTCTTGCTGAAATAATAAAAAACACAGCCAAAAATATGAATATAAAGCAGTTTTAATTTTCCTCTAGATATTTATATCAAAGAAATAATACTCATGTCCAAGTACTGTACATACAATATCTTCCTTATAAACTCTGTAGTTTAAAACACATGTACAAAATTGCACATTGCAGTTTGCAAAAAATCATAAATACCTTTTTGCATGTAAACAATTCCAGCACAAGGATCAATGTTATACATTCCAAAATGTCTAAGTGTCTGTTCACAAACAAAAACAAACAAAAACCCCACTGTGATCTCCATAAAGGTCCTAATGTTACAAATCAATCATTAACAGATTTCTAACTGATGTACTACACACAGGGATACATAAATGAGCACAAGGCAAGACGCCTTTTAGTCATAAGTACTTAAGACAGAGGCTTGGAATACAATCCTGCTGCCATTTAAACCCACGGTATCCATCCCACAGTATTTAGTGGTAGCAGCTTTGAGTTAATTTTTCCAAGATTGCCAATTGCAGTATGCCTTACTTTCAATTCTCAAACAAGTTGGCTACCACTGAACAGTAGGAATTTGAAAATTATTGTAAACACAGTTATCACTGTTGTATATTCAGTAAGTTACAGTATTCTCCTAAACACATCACTAAATTAAGAAAATGTTTTACATTTAATCAAGTGCAAGATGCCCACTAGTATCGTCCACTTTGTCTCAGAAATAAGTATTTTGAATATAATACTACACAGTTAGTAAAAGTAATGTAAAAAAAATTGCAATGGACATAATCCTCAGTTGTATATTACTAAGCCCTGTAGCTTGTTTACAGAAAAAAATCACCACATCAGAAAAAAGGTCTCAGAAGTGTCCTTTAAAATCTCTCCTGACCAAATCCAGCAAATGAGTAGCTACTGAATTTTGTTTCACTACTATCTCCATCTGTATGCAATGTTCTTGCCAGCACGCCTGTTTGAAGACTTCCCAAAATTAATCAGGTTTAAAAAGGTCCATGACATCCATACAAAGTTACTTGTTTCATTGTCTGTTTTGCGTTACTTTTGTGGGGTTTTTTGTTTTGTTGGGTTTTTTCAATCTATTCACATGCTGTAATTTTATAAAATTCTACCAAAATCAGAGATTTTTAAAGGGTTTCTCAGAGGCTTCTTCTGTCAGCTTCCTCTGCCAGCTAATTTAGTAAGGCAGAATAAGAAGGTACACACAAACCCAACTTACAAAAACCCAAGAAAGGATGTAGGCAGACACCCACCCACCAACTAGTTGCATGTAAGCTGCTGGAAGAGCAAAGCCCAATTTGAACTGCTCTGCTTCCACCTTCCGTTTTGAAGAGCTACCCAGAAGGAGAAAGTTTCAGCGCCATGCCTGAAGGCCTGTGAAGAACCAGCTTGAAGAACTGTAGGAAGTGGCAGTTTGCTCACACTTCTTTTGGACAAAAAGAGCGCTTGGAGATGCTGGTGGTGACAGAGCAGGGAGAGGATTCTTGCCCCTTACAAGAAATTCCTTATTCTGTTAATCAGCATGTGGCATGAACCCCAGTAAGGACCACAGAACCTGCATGATACTACCAGCAGCCCCAGCCCATGACATTGCAAGGTATTGTGATTATCATAATGCAGATCATTAAGTGTTTGCTGCATCATGGAAGCTTAGAAAGAACCAGAAGCCACCAAGGATTTTCAAAGCTCAGTCCTATTGCCCAAGAGCTCTCTTTATCTTATGGGAGTTAGTTCCTCTGTTGAACTGATAGAAAGACAAACTGCACAAAGTATGATAGATTTCATCTTTCCTAGTCTGCACCTAACTGGAGCTAGTCTTTTCTAAGGGGATCTTTTTTGAGTCATGCAAGATTAGCCATCACAAACACCATGCAGTGAGGGCACATTTGCAGTCCCCTGAACCTCAGAAAGATTTTTCAGTGTAGGCAGAAACTGCAGGAACAACAAAAGCCAGCTTTAGATGAGCCACTACAGGAAAGAGAAAGTGCTCTGGAAGAATGTCCTACAACTCCACAGACATCAAAACACAGAAAGCCAAAGAGCTACTTCACCAAAAGACTTATTCAGCAATACAGACCCAGCCGCCTTTCCTGGTAAGACGCTGCATAGAGAGTCTAAGGATAACCTTCAGATATCATAAACTAGAGGTAACCTAACAGATTGAGTTTTAAGGCCCAGGAGGCTCAGGGCCCTTCACAGCAGAATATCCCTGGTACTGCCAGCTCTTAATCTCTCTACCCTTCTCCCCTTCTTTCCTTTTCACCTTAAGAAGCCACTAGATCCATTCCTGATTAAGAAGAGTGGGAGTGGCAAAAATCAGTGGCTAAATTTTGGTGTGCGAGAGGCCTATGCAGACTTGCCTATCATTTTCTATTTAAAAGACAGGAATTGCACAATACTGTATTGCAACACTTACTCCCTTCCCTTTGTCCTGTACAAAGTAGCAAAGCGCAACCAAAGCAAAATCACTGTTGGGAGTGTTAAGATTGATGGCTCACATGTCAGAACTGCGCTAAGCGTCTCTGTAATTAACAGCACTTTGCAACAAAGCAAAACAATTCTCCAAGATCTATTCGTGTTGGGCCCTTTATTTCGGGTTTGGGTTTGTTTCTGTGGGTCTTGGTTTGGTTTGGTTTTGGGGCTGGTTTTTTTTAGGGGAGGGGGGGACGGGCAGGAGAGCTAACGAAGCCTGAATATTTAATCTGTTACACGCGGAAGAATGCTCAAGGGGCTCGCAAGAACTTGTTTTGCTGCACGTTGAGCAACACCACATGGCAAAGCCTTGAAATTAGAGCAAATGCTTGAAGACAGGGCGTAGCTGCCTTCTGGAGTTCGTCCTTCATGAGCTGCATTTTATTAGACAGCAGACCTTTGCATCACCAGTCAGCATGCAGACCTGGGCTTTACTTGATGACATTTCAGTATGGTGGTTGCCATGGCTTTAAATAAATAAGGGCAAGTGTGAAATCACCAGTCATCAGGCCAAACAGGGAGGGGCACAGTTTCTAAAGAAGAGACATTTAGAAGACACTTAAGCCATAATAACAAAACAAAGTAAGTTAAAAAGCGTTCTGAAGAGCAGTCTTAATTATCCACCACTTAAACATACAACAAATATTACCATTAAATACTGTTTTAGAGATAAATGTTATTTTTGCTTGGATTCCTTTTTTTTTTTCTCCTTCCTGGTGCTGATAACTTCAACTATCATCTCTAACTATTACCGGTGGGGAAAGGAATAAAGACATAAACTTTAGACACTATTGGCCTGCTGGGAAAGTGGTATCATACCACGCAGACATACCAGCTTGTGCGGTGACTTCACTTACAGGGTGCACACAAAGACTGTCAAAAATCACAAGGATTTACAATACAAGTTTACTAACTGGCCCAAAATGGTTTGGACAGATAACAACACTTTGGCAGCATTTTAGGGATCCCTATTCTTAAGGTGTCATCTTGCAGACCGTAAATAGATGTCCTAGCTACTTATGGCCATAACTTGTTTGACATTAGATATAACAAGAACATTTAACTCCCTAACAGTATTTCCTCAATATTTCTGTCACCCTCCCATGAAGGATGTTAAAAGACAGAATGGTAAAAGTTGGAAAAATCCAAGAATTCAAACTCTGGCTCTACTCGTGAAGAACAGCAAGGTTTATATCAGTATCTTCTACTGCTCCCTTTCCATAGCAGTTACTAGGGAAAAAGAAGGAGACTATCCTAAATACACTCTCTGGAACATCACACTAACTTTATTTGACATTACTCCATTGCTTCTGTCCTGCAGTACAAGAAAATCTGGAGATTTATGAAACAGAGGTGTGGGAAAGATTGTCATATTCAGTATGTTATCTTTCAAATTACTCAGTATGTACCAGAAGATTATCTTTAGTTAGTTAGTTAGTTAGTTATTTTAAAACTGTTAAGTCTTAAAGGTCAATTTTCCATATGAGGCAGGAGGGACATTTCCCTTGGGGCAGTGGGAAGCTCTCTGAAGAGGACAAGAAAATCGTATTGAACAGTTCCTCAGAGTTCAAGCTATTGGTCATGATTTTTCACATGTTCAGTCCATTGTTTAAGAACAAGGATGCAGTGAGAAGCCTCTTAGCAGCTTCAGCCTTCTCCATCTATGACAGAAGTAATACCACAGTTGTACAACCACTGAGTGTAACTGAACAGTTGCAAGACATGCTTCAAGGTACTTATTAGAAAGGTTTTCAAATTTATTCAAATAAATTTTGAATAAGAATAAAACAGGACTCAACATAAAAAAGTAACTGGACTTGTAAAACCAAAACAGAGACTACAACCGAAGATTTCTTTTTCCTCCCCCTTGAATGGGATGTGAGTCTGTTACTGACCTCCAGCAAGACAGCTATCCAGACCCTATTTAGGTGACTTACAATTCCACTCATACTTAATTCTTAATCAGTAAGTAACAGTAGTAGTAAATCTTATCAGCAGTGTGCTAAATATCAAAATCTAGCAGTGTATTAGTGCACAGTGAACTGGTCATATCTATTATCTCCACGTTAGCAAGGCCTCATTCAAAGCATTCCTACAGAAATGGTCATTCTTTAGCCAGAACATTTAGCCAGAACATTTACTCCTTAAACTATTGCAGACTCTGTCTGTTACTAGTACTAGAAATTCAGAGCAAAGCTCAATTTACAGCTAGCTATGCTATGGATAGAGACTTACTGACAGCAGGCAAAAAAGCAAACATCACGTAGGTAATTATTTAGGGTGACTCCTTTAAAACACTATTTATGATAATCATCATTTCACCTTACAGTAAACTACTACACACGAACTGCAGCTCTTCAGATAACATTAAGGCTAACTGTGACTTTAAAATAAGTTCTCTTTTTGTGTTAATTTAGCATTGCAAGATTTGACAGTCCTCCAATTTGACTGGAAATCTAAAAAATCACCTTGTGATCACACACGCAAATGCAGTTTAGTCTTCTTCTGGAAGAACTTGAGCATGACAAAAGAATATGAAAAACCCCATTATGTACTGTTGCAGCTAAGAAAATCACAGTTCCTTCCTTTGGCCATCCCCTTCTCTACGCATGCTGGTGTCTACACACAACACCTCGACATGCGTTTGCAGGTATCTGTGTGCTTCAGAAGAATTAGTTCATAAAGGCTGGATTTGCTGTTTCTTCAGTTAGTCCTCACTGACTTGAGAGGATACTGCCCAAAGCAGGACTCCAGCACAAGAACTCATGTCCCCTGCAGACACAAGATCAAGGTTCAGTGTTTTTACATCAGTAACACTTTTGTCAAGACTACTAAACTGAAAGTTGCATTTCAATACACAGCACTGGTGCAAAGATACAGATCCTAGACTGGTTTCCTTCCTCCCCACCACTGTTTCCCCAGTGGGACCCTGAAAGGAGAAGTAGAGCAAGGCATTCTGATTGACCCGTATGAAGCCAACTGTTTCAACATCCAAGCAGAGATCCGGTTTGTGACTATACCGATGCAGAAAGTAAGCCTTCAGGTATGCAACAGCTTAGGAAAAAGTGCTCTCAGACTAAAGCAAGCAGCAAGGACCAATACCCATAGCAAGGCAACAGGACGGTGCCTCGGAAATTGCTCTTGTTGTGTTTTATGTGTATACATTTCTAGACTCTTTTAGCAACACAGAAACGACAGCAGGCTCTCCACTGTGCACTCACTGTTGCAGTGTTTCTCAGAAACCTGCATTTAGCTTGTCACACATGACCAGTTCATGGAGAAGTTGCTTCTGTCCCGCCTCCAAGTTACTGAGTCGTTATGAAGAGAGAAGTTTCACAGCACAAACAGCTGCAAGACACTTCATAGGCTAAAAAGAGACAGATCTCTGAAATACTGGAGAGGAGTAACTGTGAATTACTAAAACCTCTTATCTCCTATAATGTACCATAATGGCCTAAGTCTCCATATATTCAGATGTAATTCAACACCTTCATAGCAAAGTTGCACCATGTGCAGCAAGATTAACAAGTTTCTTATAAACTTTAGATTCTGCATTTTGTCACAGGAACATTTCTTATTCTTCATCAGATACACTAAACCCAGATGCAACCCCACAACAAGTGACTGGCATGAGAAGGATGAGTTAACATTTGCAGGATTATTATGCACTGTGAAAGCTTTCTGTCCAAGACTTTTTCTGCTGATACAGGTCTTGCCAAATATTGAATCCCTGACAGACTTTACTGTCCACCTCTGCTGGGAGATGAGCAGTCACTACAAAGAGTACTGATGAAAAGAAGTGACCAAAGCGCATCAAAACAGGCTAAGAATTCTTCAACACTCATTCTTACAGTAAAACTTCAAACAAAATACTGGAAAAATTGAAGTGGTTTTGTACAAATCAAAGATGTGCGCAGATATGTCATACTCCAATTTGTCTACTGGCTAAACATAGAAACTTGGAGAATCAAGTAAGGAAAGAGCAAAATTATCCAGCAGCAGTTACAGCTGCACATATGAATAAACAAAAATGTAACTCATTGCTTTTTTCTTTTTTTAACTTGCATTCCAGAAGCACGACACATAAAATGCATCAAAGGATGACTTATGTTACAAGTAGATGGTTTTTTTTCTCTTGCATGTTAATCTCAAATATAGAAAGCAGCTCTAAGAAGCTGCTGGATTCAAATAGTTAAGACTCCAGTTATGGCAGCCAAGATATTATTTTCAGCACAACTAGTAATTCAGACCAGGCATGCACCTGTACTTCAGACACTATCAAACAACACTCTTCAGTACTTTGGGAAGCATCAATGACTTATATAACTGCATAAAAATTAGTTGCCTAACAAATTTCAGCTTTAACAGCTGCAAACTGCAGAATGCCTCAGGGCTTAACCTGGGGAGACCACTCTTTTGTCAAAGGTGAGACAGAGAGTCAGTCAGATATTTAAATGAATAAAGGATGCCATATGACTCTTTCTTCTGTAAAGATATAAATACAAACCAAGATAACAGAGAACTGTCATAGGGCTACCCTCGATCTTGAACAGTGCATGAGAGTCAGTAGTGACTACTGACATGCAGTGAAGAGTCCAGGTGTGTTGAGATATTTACCTTCTGGAAGACTGTCAAAGGCTTGTAACAGAAAACATGACCATCACCACCAGAATCACTCCTCATCATGATCAGGACTTACCATGTCCAAACAGCTACGCTTCTCAAAGTACACAAAGTACTTGTGTTTTTGGAAAGGCGCTCTAAGCATACCAAATGGGCTTGACCTGGAATCACAGTGAAAGTCTTAAGAACAACTCACCAGCTACCCGTACCTGTCTGGAGACCTTGTGATTTCGACAGACTTCACTATGCTGGAGACCAAACCAATCAACTTTCCTAGCAATGGCATCATTTGAATCAGTGTTATCAGAGTAGCTTCCTTGCACTCACAGCAAGCAGGGGCAGATCTGATGGGGGCTCCACCCTCTGCCCAAGGAAGAATTGAACAAGACTTCCCTTACTGAAAACATTCCCTCTCCTACTTCCCAAGACAGAAAAGATCTGATAACAATTCAAATAAATCAAAGTCATATATGAATCAAACTATTTTGCTGTAGCACCTACATGAGAAGGCACTTCACATCTAAACCAAGACACCAGTTCAAGCACATTCAAAAACCACTGAAAAGCAAATGAGACGTGCACAGGAGCAAGCACCCAGCAACCAACACAGACAAAGGAGGAAACTATGTAGTCTCCAGAGCAGATTAAACCTGGGGCAAAGAAACAAAGAGGGATGTTTATTTGTCATGGGTTCGCATCTGGAATGAAAACCAGATTAGAAGGACATGAGGGTAGCCTGCAAATCAAGTCATGCAAAATGAGTCTTTGCAAGGACTAGCAAATAGTCTGCACAAGTGTAACAAAGCAGGGTAGTTTTGAAGGATGAAGAAAAATGCTAAAAAGCACTGAGCTAACAGTGAACATAAACTGTTTTATTTTGGGGTTTTAACCTTTTTGTTTGCTTTTTTGGATTTTGTTTTTGAGGGGTTTTGGTTTATTTGTTGGGTTTTTTTTTCTTTCCTTACAGTAACACACAGCCAACTTGCTTGATGTTACCGAAAAGGAGCTACATAGATGCAAATCATATAAACAGTCTGGAAACCCTTTAACCCAGTATCTATCTTTTAGCATCTCACAGTGACAAAAGTTTTTGGCAGAAAATCAAAAACCTAAAAGACATATACGTTTAGCAAAAAACTGAAGAAAAAAGGCAGACAAAATAGAGAAACCATATTTAAAGATTTAGGAACACAGCAAAGCTAAAAGTCAGAGTACTGATACATTTTAGAAGACAGGAACAATCAAGTCTGACAGTTGCAGCAGGTAAGTACTCCTGAGTCTTTTTACATTGGTTTAAAGTGTTAGGTGCTTAGGCTTTCCTCTCAAATACCTGCAAAAAATGCAGCAACCTCTAGCAGAACCAACCCAAGCAGGAAAAAAAAACCCCAACCACCCCAACACTATTCTCAAATTTTGGTCATGTCAGTGTTAGATCCTATTTCTTAGCCTAAATGCCAGGTAAAAAAAGGCATTTATAAAGGTAACCTGTCGCTCTACAGAAAACACTTTCTTTTGGATGCCTCTACTACCAGAACAGTAGCCTCTGGCAGAGAGCTGGAGATGCCAGCCTCACTAGTAACCTCTCATCAGTCATCAGGGTAAGAGAGCTGGCCTGTCACCACTTCTACCACTGAACAGATGTCAGCTAGAATAGAAAGCAGGCTATCAAAGAAGTTACCACATGAGGTCTTTGAGATGCTGGGTGCAAGACTGCTCTTGCAGAAAGTTCAAACTCAAGTGAGGTAATGTGGGGTGGTTTTCAGCTTTAACATTACCATGCTGAAAGGGGGCAGCTCATCATAACCCTGCTAGACTACAGACCACTAGAGCCTTGCCCATGTCTGGGAAGGGGAACTGCAGCAATTTCCCATGCCTTATGGATCCCCCATGTTGCTTGGATATTGCTAATTTACTATGACCAGAAATTACGAAGTAAGCAAAGAACAAGTATTGCACAGCTGCATTTATCATTGTCCTGTGTTCTACCACAAGATCTTTACCCAGCCCTACACTCATTTACAAAGACAAGGACCAAAGTAGTAGTGTTTACCCATGTAATCTTATATGATTTTTGCCAGGATTCTTTAAAAAAACCCCACCTCACTACACATGCAGTAAAGTATCTCGCATCTACCAGGCAGCATTACCTCTCTCACTAGGGAAAAGTGTTAAGTGTGGGGGGAAAGAAGTTTTTTATTGGTTTCTCCAGACTTGCAGCATCTTTGCAGATGGGTATGACTACCAAAGTAAAAACCGTATTTTTCACCCAGTTATTATATAACAGGCAGTGCTACAGATTGTATGCTGTATGGTTCACAATGCCCTTAAGAAGTCTTTAAACCTGTGTTAAGATCAAAATATTTTTTTATCTGCTCATTAGCATTTCTAACAGTAGAAAGTACTGTTACAGGCAATCATTTCAACCACTGAAAAAGGCTCTGGTGACATGATTAAACAGTTATACAATGATTAATATGGCTTCTACCTAATTTGCATATGCATTAAGAAAAGAAATATCCTCAGAGCATCTCAGCTACAGTAACAGTGTAACTACGCATTTTCATAGAATTTCATATGTGTGCCAGGAACAACTATGCACTAAAGGGAAAAACACACTTGATTGCTGCAGCTCAACTTTCTGAACAGATAGCACTCACATATCCCCAATAAAAACATGAAAAACTGTGAGTCTATCTCATTCTTATTGGATTTCAAATCATCAGCTGTAGCCTTCAGAAGAAGTAAGAAATGTTTACCAGCTCCAGTTGTGGCACACATAGAGATGTCTATGCCCTCTTGGCTCCTCATACGACTCCCCCTTTTCACCAGCTGGCACAGACACATATCCCCATGAAAGATTTGCCTCAGAGTTCAAGCAGAGTTTTTAGCACAGTTTCAATGAGGGGAGAGGGCCCCACACCGCAGCTGGATCTGCTCAGGAGAAGCCCTGCCTTCCCCCAGCCGCAGGGCCGGCCCGCAGCCTCCGCATGGAGGGGCTTCTGGTGAGGTGACCGTCACACTCTGACAGACCCTTCCCACTGCACCACTGCCACAGGGCTCGGCAGCGCTGCGCTAGCGGCTATGCTCAAAATACACAGGTGCAGCAGAAGCATGGAACGCAGTGGCACCGAGCAAGGGACCTAAAGCTTTCAAAAACTTATTGAGGATTATGTCTAATCAGAAGAAATAGTTCCTTTGCTATACTCTTCCACTAGTAAATTCTTGACGAAGAAATAAATCACACCAATTCTTCCCAACCAGAAAAACATTTCACATTCTAGCATCAACTCCTTCTGTCTCTAGAGTATCGCAGAAAGTTTCTTTAGAACAAAGTAGACCAACAAGCAAGATACACAGATTTCTATTGAAAAATAAATCTAGTTCTCCATAATATTTCTGTGATTTATTCGAACAGAATACAATGGAATTATCACCTTTACAGCTAACCCACCCCAAACCTGAGCCCTTTTCTGTATAGCACTGAATTGTTACTATACTATGGAAAGAGCACACACTACTGGAATGTACACAGTGAAGGAAAAAAAGAAAAAAAAAGTAAAGCTCTTTTTGCCAAAGTAACCATTTTCTCTACTAACGTGTTATCTAGAAAAATAAGGTCTAGGCAACGTCCAAAAAGTGTTCAAGTTTCAATAAATAACTATCAATGCCCCAAGTTTGCACTGGCACAAGAAATATGGAGCATACAGGTTTAGAAAACTATTTTCTTAAGACTGAGTCAGCAATGCATTTCAATCTGCTCAAGATTTACAACAAAAATCATTTCCCTCCAGGGTTCGATTTGAAAATCAAAGCTATGTAAGTGCAAGAGCACCCACACAGCTGTCTTAACTCTCAATGGCAAATTAAAGCTCTAGAGAAAGACAGTATTTTAAAAAAAGTTCTTTATCAATACCAAGAAAATATACATAGCCATATTATATTTTAAATATATATATACACGCACATCTTTTCAAAAGGTACGATTCTGGCTATTTTTTTTTTTTAAGTTTGAAAAGCTTATCCATTGCTATACAGTTCAGTAAGGTGTATTAGGAAACACACGTTTTATATCCCCCATGAAAATAAAGTTGAATCTTTCTGTAAACAGTAATTTTCTTATTTTCGGAAATCTCTACAGACCTCAAGTACTTCACTGAAAAATTAACAACCACCTGCCCCAGAACCACCCACGGAGACCCTGTCTGCTGAATGCGACATCGACAGAACTCGGGAAACGCTTAGCAACACCCGGCTCCTGCAAAATAACGCCTTCTCCGGGCGCAAATAAATAATAATAATAATTAATAATAATAAAAATAATAATAATAGCAGAAGGGCGGCGGCGGGCGCGCACCTTGGCCCCGCGGTGTCCCCGGGCGAGATGCGAACGGGGCCGGCGGGGTGTCCCTCTTCAGCAGGCGCTGGTCTCCGGCGCGGCGGCGGCC